>CAMRHE010002083.1:0-13122 GCA_947044405.1 Leptodactylus fallax | reverse complement strand
TAATACTATCTCCTATGTACAAGAATATAACTACTGTAATACTGCTCCTATGTACAAGAATATACCTACTATAATACTACCTCCTATGTACAAGAATATAACTACTATAATACTACTCCTATGTACAAGAATAAAACTACTATAATACTGCTCCTATGTACAAGAATATAACTACTATAATACTACTCCTATGTACAAGAATAAAACTACTATAATACTGCTGCTATGTACAAGAATATAACTACTATAATACTGCTGCTATGTACAAGAATATAACTACTATAATACTGCCCCTATGTACAAGAATATAACTACTATAATACTGCTCCTATGTACAAGAATATAACTACTATAATACTGCTCCTATGTACAAGAATATAACTACTATAATACTGCTCCTATGTACAAGAATATAACTACTATAATACTGCCCCCTATGTACAAGAATATAACTACTATAATACTGCCTCCTATGTACAAGAATATAACTACTATAATACTGCTCCTATGTACAAGAATATAACTACTATAATACTGCTCCTATGTACAAGAATATAACTACTATAATACTGCCTCCTATGTACAAGAATATAACTACTATAATACTACTCCTATGTACAAGAATAAAACTACTATAATACTGCTGCTATGTACAAGAATATAACTACTATAATACTGCTCCTATGTACAAATTTTATATGCTGCTATGTACAAGAATATAACTACTATAATACTGCTGCTATGCACAAGAATATAACTACTATATTACTGCCCCTATGTACAAGAATATAACTACTATAATACTGCTCCTATGTACAAGAATATAACTACTATAATACTGCCCCCTATGTACAAGCATATAACTACTATAATACTACTCCTATGTACAATAATATAACTACTATAATACTACTCCTATGTACAAGAATATAACTACTATAATACTACTCCTATGTACAAGAATATAACTACTATAATACTGCCCCTATGTACAAGAATATAACTACTATAATACTACCTCCTATGTACAAGAATATAACTACTATAATACTGCTCCTATGTACAAGAATATAACTACCATAATACTACTCCTATGTACAAGAATAAAACTACTATAATACTGCTGCTATGTACAAGAATACAACTACTATAATACTGCCCCTATGTACAAGAATATAACTACTATAATACTGCTCCTATGTATAAGAATATAACTACTATAATACTGCCCCTATGTACAAGAATATAACTACTATAATACTGCTCCTATGTATAAGAATATAACTACTATAATACTGCCCCTATGTACAAGAATATAACTACTATAATACTGCCCCTATGTACAAGTATATAACTACTATAATACTACTCCTATGTACAAGAATATAACTACTATAATACTACCTCCTATGTACAAGAATATAACTACTATAATACTACTCCTATGTACAAGAATATAACTACTATAATACTATCTCCTATGTACAAGAATATAACTACTATAATACTACTCCTATGTACAAGAATATAACTACTATAATACTATCTCCTATGTACAAGAATATAACTACTATAATACTACTCCTATGTACAAGAATATAACTACTATAATACTGCTCCTATGTACAAGAATATAACTACTATAATACTACTCCTATGTACAAGAATATAACTACTATAATACTGCCCCCTATGTACAAGAATATAACTACTATAATACTGCTCCTATGTACAAGAATATAACTACTATAATACTGCTCCTATGTACAAGAATATAACTACTATAATACTACTCCTATGTACAAGAATATAACTACTATAATACTACTCCTATGTACAAGAATATAACTACTATAATACTACCTCCTATGTACAAGAATATAACTACTATAATACTGCTCCTATGTACAAGAATATAACTACTATAATACTACCTCCTATATACAAGAATATAACTACTATAATACTGCTCCTATGTACAAGAATATAACTACTATAATACTGCTCCTATGTACAAGAATATAACTACTATAATACTGCTCCTATGTACAAGAATATAACTACTATAATACTGCTCCTATGTACAAGAATATAACTACTATAATACTGCTCCTATGTACAAGAATATAACTACTATAATACTACTCCTATGTACAAGAATATAACTACTATAATACTGCTCCTATGTACAAGAATATAACTACTATAATACTGCTCCTATGTACAAGAATATAACTACTATAATACTACCTCCTATGTACAAGAATATAACTACTATAATACTGCTCCTATGTACAAGAATATAACTACTATAATACTGCTCCTATGTACAAGAATATAACTACTATAATACTGCTCCTATGTACAAGAATATAACTACTATAATACTGCTCCTATGTACAAGAATATAACTACTATAATACTGCTCCCTATGTACAAGAATATAACTACTATAATACTGCTCCTATGTACAAGAATATAACTACTATAATACTGCTCCTATGTATTACAAGAATATAACTACTATAATACTGCTCCTATGTACAAGAATATAACTACTATAATACTGCTCCTATGTACAAGAATATAACTACTATAATACTGCTCCTATGTACAAGAATATAACTACTATAATACTGCTCCTATGTACAAGAATATAACTACTATAATACTGCTCCTATGTACAAGAATATAACTACTATAATACTGCTCCTATGTACAAGAATATAACTACTATAATACTGCTCCTATGTACAAGAATATAACTACTATAATACTGCCCCTATGTACAAGAATATAACTACTATAATACTACTCCTATGTACAAGAATATAACTACTATAATACTGCTCCTATGTACAAGAATATAACTACTATAATACTACTCCTATGTACAAGAATATAACTACTATAATACTGCTCCTATGTACAAGAATATAACTACTATAATACTACTCCTATGTACAAGAATATAACTACTATAATACTGCTCCTATGTACAAGAATATAACTACTATAATACTGCTCCTATGTACAAGAATATAACTACTATAATACTGCTCCTATGTACAAGAATATAACTACTATAATACTGCCCCTATGTACAAGAATATAATTACTATAATACTGCTCCCATTATGTACAAGAATATAACTACTATAATACTGCTCCTATGTACAAGAATATAACTACTATAATACTGCTCCTATGTACAAGAATATAACTACTATAATACTGCTCCTATGTACAAGAATATAACTACTATAATACTGCTTGTACGTTCTCTATTCTCTCCTTGTACAAGATATCTACTATAATACTGCCTCCTATGTACAAGAATATAACTACTATAATACTGCTCCTATGTACAAGAATATAACTACTATAATACTGCTCCTATGTACAAGAATATAACTACTATAATACTGCTCCTATGTACAAGAATATAACTACTATAATACTGCTCCTATGTACAAGAATATAACTACTATAATACTACTCCTATGTACAAGAATATAACTACTATAATACTACTCCTATGTACAAGAATATAACTACTATAATACTGCTCCTATGTACAAGAATATAACTACTATAATACTGCTCCTATGTACAAGAATATAACTACTATAATACTGCTCCTATGTACAAGAATATAACTACTATAATACTGCTCCTATGTACAAGAATATAACTACTATAATACTACTCCTATGTACAAGAATATAACTACTATAATACTGCTCCTATGTACAAGAATATAACTACTATAATACTGCTCCTATGTACAAGAATATAACTACTATAATACTGCTCCTATGTACAAGAATATAACTACTATAATACTACTCCTATGTACAAGAATATAACTACTATAATACTGCTCCTATGTACAAGAATATAACTACTATAATACTGCTCCTATGTACAAGAATATAACTACTATAATACTGCTCCTATGTACAAGAATATAACTACTATAATACTGCTCCTATGTACAAGAATATAACTACTATAATACTGCCTCCTATGTACAAGAATATAACTACTATAATACTGCTCCTATGTACAAGAATATAACTACTATAATACTGCTCCTATGTACAAGAATATAACTACTATAATACTACTCCTATGTACAAGAATATAACTACTATAATACTGCTCCTATGTACAAGAATATAACTACTATAATACTGCTCCTATGTACAAGAATATAACTACTATAATACTGCTCCTATGTACAAGAATATAACTACTATAATACTGCTCCTATGTACAAGAATATAACTACTATAATACTGCTCCTATGTACAAGAATATAACTACTATAATACTACTCCTATGTACAAGAATATAACTACTATAATACTGCTCCTATGTACAAGAATATAACTACTATAATACTGCTCCTATGTACAAGAATATAACTACTATAATACTGCTCCTATGTACAAGAATATAACTACTATAATACTGCTCCTATGTACAAGAATATAACTACTATAATACTGCTCCTATGTACAAGAATATAACTACTATAATACTGCTCCTATGTACAAGAATATAACTACTATAATACTGCTCCTATGTACAAGAATATAACTACTATAATACTGCTCCTATGTACAAGAATATAATTACTATAATACTGCCCCTATGTACAAGAATATAACTACTATAATACTGCTCCTATGTACAAGAATATAACTACTATAATACTGCTCCTATGTACAAGAATATAACTACTATAATACTACTCCTATGTACAAGAATATAACTACTATACTGCTACTATGTACAAGAATATAACTACTATAATACTACTCCTATGTACAAGAATATAACTACTATAATACTGCTCCTATGTACAAGAATATAACTACTATAATACTGCTCCTATGTACAAGAATATAACTACTATAATACTGCTCCTATGTACAAGAATATAACTACTATAATACTGCTCCTATGTACAAGAATATAATTACTATAATACTGTCCCTATGTACAAGAATATAACTACTATAATACTGCTCCTATGTACAAGAATATAACTACTATAATACTGCTCCTATGTACAAGAATATAACTACTATAATACTGCTCCTATGTACAAGAATATAACTACTATAATACTACCTCCTATGTACAAGAATATAACTACTATAATACTGCTCCTATGTACAAGAATATAACTACTATAATACTGCTCCTATGTACAAGAATATAACTACTATAATACTGCCCTGTATATACAACAATATAACTACTATAATACTGCTCCTATGTACAAGAATATAACTACTATAATACTACTCCTATGTACAAGAATATAACTACTATAATACTACTCCTATGTACAAGAATATAACTACTATAATACTGCTCCTATGTACAAGAATATAACTACTATAATACTGCTCCTATGTACAAGAATATAACTACTATAATACACTGCTCCTATGTACAAGAATATAACTACTATAATACTGCTCCTATGTACAAGAATATAACTACTATAATACTACTCCTATGTACAAGAATATAACTACTATAATACTGCTCCTATGTACAAGAATATAACTGCTGTAATACTGCCTCCTATGTACAAGAATATAACTACTATAATACTGCTCCTATGTACAAGAATATAACTACTATAATACTACCTCCTATGTACAAGAATATAACTACTATAATACTGCTCCTATGTACAAGAATATAACTACTATAATACTGCTCCTATGTACAAGAATATAACTACTATAATACTATCTCCTATGTACAAGAATATAACTACTGTAATACTGCTCCTATGTACAAGAATATACCTACTATAATACTACCTCCTATGTACAAGAATATAACTACTATAATACTACTCCTATGTACAAGAATAAAACTACTATAATACTGCTCCTATGTACAAGAATATAACTACTATAATACTACTCCTATGTACAAGAATAAAACTACTATAATACTGCTGCTATGTACAAGAATATAACTACTATAATACTGCTGCTATGTACAAGAATATAACTACTATAATACTGCCCCTATGTACAAGAATATAACTACTATAATACTGCTCCTATGTACAAGAATATAACTACTATAATACTGCCCCCTATGTACAAGCATATAACTACTATAATACTGCTCCTATGTACAATAATATAACTACTATAATACTGCTCCTATGTACAAGAATATAACTACTATAATACTACTCCTATGTACAAGAATATAACTACTATAATACTGCCCCTATGTACAAGAATATAACTACTATAATACTGCCTCCTATGTACAAGAATATAACTACTATAATACTGCTCCTATGTACAAGAATATAACTACCATAATACTACTCCTATGTACAAGAATATAACTACTATAATACTGCTGCTATGTACAAGAATATAACTACTATAATACTGCTCCTATGTACAAGAATATAACTACTATAATACTGCTCCTATGTACAAGAATATAACTACTATAATACTGCCCCTATGTACAAGAATATAACTACTATAATACTGCTCCTATGTACAAGAATATAACTACTATAATACTGCCCCTATGTACAAGAATATAACTACTATAATACTGCCCCTATGTACAAGTATATAACTACTATAATACTACTCCTATGTACAAGTAATATAACTACTATAATACTACTCCTATGTACAAGAATATAACTACTATAATACTACTCCTATGTACAAGAATATAACTACTATAATACTGCTCCTATGTACAAGAATATAACTACTATAATACTACTCCTATGTACAAGAATATAACTACTATAATACTGCTCCTATGTACAAGAATATAACTACTATAATACTGCTCCTATGTACAAGAATATAACTACTATAATACTGCTCCTATGTACAAGAATATAACTACTATAATACTGCTCCTATGTACAAGAATATAACTACTATAATACTGCTCCTATGTACAAGAATATAACTACTATAATACTGCCCCTATGTACAAGAATATAACTACTATAATACTCTTCCTATGTACGAAGAATATAACTACTATAATACTGCTCCTATGTACAAGAATATAACTACTATAATACTGCTCCTATGTACAAGAATATAACTACTATAATACTACTCCTATGTACAAGAATATAACTACTATAATACTGCTCCTATGTACAAGAATATAACTACTATAATACTGCTCCTATGTACAAGAATATAACTACTATAATACTACTCCTATGTACAAGAATATAACTACTATAATACTGCTCCTATGTACAAGAATATAACTACTATAATACTGCTCCTATGTACAAGAATATAACTACTATAATACTGCTCCTATGTACAAGAATATAACTACTATAATACTGCTCCTATGTACAAGAATATAACTACTATAATACTACTCCTATGTACAAGAATATAACTACTATAATACTGCTCCTATGTACAAGAATATAACTACTATAATACTGCTCCTATGTACAAGAATATAACTACTATAATACTGCTCCTATGTACAAGAATATAACTACTATAATACTGCTCCTATGTACAAGAATATAACTACTATAATACTGCTCCTATGTACAAGAATATAACTACTATAATACTGCTCCTATGTACAAGAATATAACTACTATAATACTGCTCCTATGTACAAGAATATAACTACTATAATACTGCTCCTATGTACAAGAATATAACTACTATAATACTGCTCCTATGTACAAGAATATAACTACTATAATACTGCTCCTATGTACAAGAATATAACTACTATAATACTGCTCCTATGTACAAGAATATAACTACTATAATACTGCTCCTATGTACAAGAATATAACTACTATAATACTGCTCCTATGTACAAGAATATAACTACTATAATACTGCTCCTATGTACAAGAATATAACTACTATAATACTGCTCCTATGTACAAGAATATAACTACTATAATACTGCTCCTATGTACAAGAATATAACTACTATAATACTGCTCCTATGTACAAGAATATAACTACTATAATACTACTCCTATGTACAAGAATATAACTACTATAATACTGCTCCTATGTACAAGAATATAACTACTATAATACTACTCCTATGTACAAGAATATAACTACTATAATACTGCTCCTATGTACAAGAATATAACTACTATAATACTGCTCCTATGTACAAGAATATAACTACTATAATACTGCCTTGTACAAGAATATAACTACTATAATACTGCTCCTATGTACAAGAATATAACTACTATAATACTGCTCCTATGTACAAGAATATAACTACTATAATACTGCTCCTATGTACAAGAATATAACTACTATAATACTGCTCCTATGTACAAGAATATAACTACTATAATACTGCTCCTATGTACAAGAATATAACTACTATAATACTGCTCCTATGTACAAGAATATAACTACTATAATACTGCTCCTATGTACAAGAATATAACTACTATAATACTGCTCCTATGTACAAGAATATAACTACTATAATACTACTTCCTATGTACAAGAATATAACTACTATAATACTGCTCCTATGTACAAGAATATAACTACTATAATACTGCTCCTATGTACAAGAATATAACTACTATAATACTGCTCCTATGTACAAGAATATAACTACTATAATACTGCTCCTATGTACAAGAATATAACTACTATAATACTGCTCCTATGTACAAGAATATAACTACTATAATACTACTCCTATGTACAAGAATATAACTACTATAATACTGCTCCTATGTACAAGAATATAACTACTATAATACTGCTCCTATGTACAAGAATATAACTACTATAATACTGCTCCTATGTACAAGAATATAACTACTATAATACTGCTCCTATGTACAAGAATATAACTACTATAATACTGCTCCTATGTACAAGAATATAACTACTATAATACTGCTCCTATGTACAAGAATATAACTACTATAATACTGCTCCTATGTACAAGAATATAACTACTATAATACTGCTCCTATGTACAAGAATATAACTACTATAATACTACTCCTATGTACAAGAATATAACTACTATAATACTGCTCCTATGTACAAGAATATAACTACTATAATACTGCTCCTATGTACAAGAATATAACTACTATAATACTGCTCCTATGTACAAGAATATAACTACTATAATACTACTCCTATGTACAAGAATATAACTACTATAATACTGCTCCTATGTACAAGAATATAACTACTATAATACTGCTCCTATGTACAAGAATATAACTACTATAATACTGCTCCTATGTACAAGAATATAACTACTATAATACTGCTCCTATGTACAAGAATATAACTACTATAATACTGCTCCTATGTACAAGAATATAACTACTATAATACTGCTCCTATGTACAAGAATATAACTACTATAATACTGCTCCTATGTACAAGAATATAACTACTATAATACTGCTCCTATGTACAAGAATATAACTACTATAATACTGCTCCTATGTACAAGAATATAACTACTATAATACTGCTCCTATGTACAAGAATATAACTACTATAATACTGCTCCTATGTACAAGAATATAACTACTATAATACTGCTCCTATGTACAAGAATATAACTACTATAATACTGCTCCTATGTACAAGAATATAACTACTATAATACTGCTCCTATGTACAAGAATATAACTACTATAATACTGCTCCTATGTACAAGAATATAACTACTATAATACTGCTCCTATGTACAAGAATATAACTACTATAATACTGCTCCTATGTACAAGAATATAACTACTATAATACTGCTCCTATGTACAAGAATATAACTACTATAATACTGCTCCTATGTACAAGAATATAACTACTATAATACTGCTCCTCCTATGTACAAGAATATAACTACTATAATCTCCTTGTCGTTTCTACTGCTCCTATGTACAAGAATATAACTACTATAATACTGCTCCTATGTACAAGAATATAACTACTATAATACTGCTCCTATGTACAAGAATATAACTACTATAATACTGCTCCTATGTACAAGAATATAACTACTATAATACTGCTCCTATGTACAAGAATATAACTACTATAATACTGCTCCTATGTACAAGAATATAACTACTATAATACTGCCCCTATGTACAAGAATATAACTACTATAATACTGCTCCTATGTACAAGAATATAACTACTATAATACTGCTCCTATGTACAAGAATATAACTACTATAATACTGCTCCTATGTACAAGAATATAACTACTATAATACTGCCTCCTATGTACAAGAATATAACTACTATAATACTGCTCCTATGTACAAGAATATAACTACTATAATACTGCTCCTATGTACAAGAATATAACTACTATAATACTGCTCCTATGTACAACAATATAACTACTATAATACTGCTCCTATGTACAAGAATATAACTACTATAATACTGCTCCTATGTACAAGAATATAACTACTATAATACTACTCCTATGTACAAGAATATAACTACTATAATACTGCTCCTATGTACAAGAATATAACTACTATAATACTGCTCCTATGTACAAGAATATAACTACTATAATACACTGCTCCTATGTACAAGAATATAACTACTATAATACTGCTCCTATGTACAAGAATATAACTACTATAATACTGCTCCTATGTACAAGAATATAACTACTATAATACTGCTCCTATGTACAAGAATATAACTGCTATAATACTGCCTCCTATGTACAAGAATATAACTACTATAATACTGCTCCTATGTACAAGAATATAACTACTATAATACTGCCTCCTATGTACAAGAATATAACTACTATAATACTGCTCCTATGTACAAGAATATAACTACTATAATACTGCTCCTATGTACAAGAATATAACTACTATAATACTATCTCCTATGTACAAGAATATAACTACTGTAATACTGCTCCTATGTACAAGAATATACCTACTATAATACTACCTCCTATGTACAAGAATATAACTACTATAATACTACTCCTATGTACAAGAATAAAACTACTATAATACTGCTCCTATGTACAAGAATATAACTACTATAATACTACTCCTATGTACAAGAATAAAACTACTATAATACTGCTGCTATGTACAAGAATATAACTACTATAATACTGCTGCTATGTACAAGAATATAACTACTATAATACTGCCCCTATGTACAAGAATATAACTACTATAATACTGCTCCTATGTACAAGAATATAACTACTATAATACTGCCCCCTATGTACAAGCATATAACTACTATAATACTACTCCTATGTACAATAATATAACTACTATAATACTACTCCTATGTACAAGAATATAACTACTATAATACTACTCCTATGTACAAGAATATAACTACTATAATACTGCCCCTATGTACAAGAATATAACTACTATAATACTACCTCCTATGTACAAGAATATAACTACTATAATACTGCTCCTATGTACAAGAATATAACTACTATAATACTACTCCTATGTACAAGAATAAAACTACTATAATACTGCTGCTATGTACAAGAATACAACTACTATAATACTGCTCCTATGTACAAGAATATAACTACTATAATACTGCTCCTATGTACAAGAATATAACTACTATAATACTGCCCCTATGTACAAGAATATAACTACTATAATACTGCTCCTATGTACAAGAATATAACTACTATAATACTGCCCCTATGTACAAGAATATAACTACTATAATACTGCTCCTATGTACAAGAATATAACTACTATAATACTGCTCCTATGTACAAGAATATAACTACTATAATACTGCTCCTATGTACAAGAATATAACTACTATAATACTACTCCTATGTACAAGAATATAACTACTATAATACTGCTCCTATGTACAAGAATATAACTACTATAATACTGCTCCTATGTACAAGAATATAACTACTATAATACTGCTCCTATGTACAAGAATATAACTACTATAATACTGCCCCTATGTACAAGAATATAACTACTATAATACTGCTCCTATGTACAAGAATATAACTACTATAATACTGCTCCTATGTACAAGAATATAACTACTATAATACTGCTCCTATGTACAAGAATATAACTACTATAATACTGCTCCTATGTACAAGAATATAACTACTATAATACTGCTCCTATGTACAAGAATATAACTACTATAATACTGCTCCTATGTACAAGAATATAACTACTATAATACTGCTCCTATGTACAAGAATATAACTACTATAATACTGCTCCTATGTACAAGAATATAACTACTATAATACTACTCCTATGTACAAGAATATAACTACTATAATACTGCTCCTATGTACAAGAATATAACTACTATAATACTGCTCCTATGTACAAGAATATAACTACTATAATACTGCTCCTATGTACAAGAATATAACTACTATAATACTGCTCCTATGTACAAGAATATAACTACTATAATACTGCTCCTATGTACAAGAATATAACTACTATAATACTGCTCCTATGTACAAGAATATAACTACTATAATACTGCTCCTATGTACAAGAATATAACTACTATAATACTGCTCCTATGTACAAGAATATAACTACTATAATACTGCTCCTATGTACAAGAATATAACTACTATAATACTACTCCTATGTACAAGAATATAACTACTATAATACTGCTCCTATGTACAAGAATATAACTACTATAATACTGCTCCTATGTACAAGAATATAACTACTATAATACTACTCCTATATACAAGAATATAACTACTATAATACTGCTCCTATGTACAAGAATATAACTACTATAATACTGCTCCTATGTACAAGAATATAACTACTATAATACTGCTCCTATGTACAAGAATATAACTACTATAATACTGCTCCTATGTACAAGAATATAACTACTATAATACTGCTCCTATGTACAAGAATATAACTACTATAATACTGCTCCTATGTACAAGAATATAACTACTATAATACTGCTCCTATGTACAAGAATATAACTACTATAATACTGCTCCTATGTACAAGAATATAACTACTATAATACT
>CAMRHE010002082.1:0-13222 GCA_947044405.1 Leptodactylus fallax | reverse complement strand
CTCCCACGACTGGAACTGGTAACTGGTTAGCTGCGACCACTCGTACGAATGTATGGGGATCATATTTCACATGTTGCTGGAAGTACCGTTCATAACAGTCTCTACTCAAGGTCGTTACTTGGGAACCCGTGTCAATCATCCCGGTAACCGGAATACCCTCCATTTCCACCTGTATAACAGGACTTGCAGCGATCAGGTCATCATTAGGGCATTCTCCCCACATAGTCTCCTTGTCAGTCTCCCCTACTACACGCCCTTCAGCAGCAGGGGACTTCAGTTTAACGGCGGTCTCTCATAAGTTTGTCGCTGCTCTGGACATCTAGCAGCAACGTGGCCCATCCGTCCACACTCCCAGCAGCGTATCTCCCGTCGTTCTGGCCATCTGTTTGGGCCCCTTCGGTAAGCCCCTTCGATTTCTCCTGAGCACTGCATTAACTGATTTGGACCCCTTCGGTAGGTCCTATCCTCATCCCTCCAGCGGGGTGGTGGGTGATTCTGATTTTCTGGGTATGGACGGCTCACCCTTTCACCTCCAGTTTTCTGGAAGTCTGCAATTTTCATAGAATGTTCATCACAACGGGTGTGCAAGTGTTCCATTTGCTCTTGCAGTTTCTGCATTACTGTGAGAATTTCTTTAACCGTCCCCTTTTCTACTGTCTCTGAGCCAGAACTAGCCCCCTGTGACAAAGTAACTCCAACTGCGGTCTGGGGCTTCGGGACCATACTATTGGCACGGGAGATGGCCTCTACCTGTACATCATGGAATTTAGCATCAGTCTCTCATCGTATAAAATCCTGCATAGTCACAGTTAAACTGCCGTCACGTATCCCCAGGACAAACTGGTCACGGAGAGTCCGATCAGGGTTACAGAAGGCTGGCGAGCCCCCTCTTTCCTTCACTTGAATATCTCGGAGCAGTTCTTGTAGGGCATTTGCATATTGGGGAAGGCTTTCATTCTCCTGTTGTACCCTCTGGAAGAACCGAGCCTGCAGAGACCCCAGCAATGCAGTTTCTCCATAAATGGTTTCTAGAATCTGGACTACTTGCTCAAATGTCTGCCTTTGTTCAAATGGCCTCAATATCACCGTGGTCTTAGCATCCCCTTGTAATGTCAATATTGCTAGCTCTACTAGTACTTCTGGTGCGGTCTGGTACATTCGCTGTATCATTCGTATCTGTTCCACCCACATACTCACTGACATATTATTGCCATCAAATTTAGCTAACTGACTTATTATAGCCCCTGCTGGCATTCTTCCTCCAGCACCATTCTCCCGAACGGGTGCGTCACCGTCCATTCTGGTAAGCGGATCCTGCCGACTACGCCAATTTGTGAACCGAGAGCAAGGCAGGTGGTTTGGACTCCGCAACCAGAAATGAACGCACACGCGGTAGTTCAAGAAAAGAATATATATTTACTATAAGTTAATAAAGGCTATTTGAAGGTAAAATGACAGGGATAAAGACAAGCAAAATATACAATATAGCATGAACAATTTCAAGGCAAATTCTGCAATGGTTTCTACTTTTACTCTGTCCACTTCTGCAGTATGGACACTGAATGAACAATATACTCAAAACTATCCCCTAACTGACCCTGACTTCACATTTGGGTGCACCCCCTTTTCCCCAGTGGTCCAGGTGGACCGCTTACAGTCCGTAGAAGCGCGCGGTGGGGCCCAAAGTCGTTCCTTTCTTTTATAGTGAAGCGTCCTCTCCTCACTGTTATCAGGATCTTGGGAGAAATGAAGTCCTCTTTAACAGACAGGGAAACCAACTGAATGCAATGTAATCCAACAGCAGATTCCACTCAGCACACTGACAGTCCTGCCGAATCCATACACTGAGCTGGGATGTAAAGCGGGATTTAGCAGGTGCCGTCCAGTACATCAACAGCACTGCGAGTCTCTATCTGTGGTATCCATATACACAGTCACAATGTCAGTCTCACTGATCAGCCACTGAGCACAGTTCCTTTCACGTGGACTCACTAGTCCTGTTGTCTCTTTACACTCTGTTTGTCTCTGGGCCAAGATACAGCTTAGCTGTACAGAAAAATCTCCACACCAGTTCAATACAACACTTGCCAAGATGGCTGCTGCTCTCTGTCTCGTCACTTCCTGCTGCTCTGCTCACACTCTGTCTGCAGAACAGGCAGGCTGACATAAAGGGGGGGAGTCACTCCAGCATCATGTCACAATTACAATGGCTGCTGTCTTAAAGGAACAGAATCACAGAAATACATTCAACATTAACAGTTTATACAGACAAATGAAGCTTAGGACAACATTGGCTGTCTCTTACAGTATAATACAGGATGTAACTCAGGATCAGTACAGGATAAGTAATGTAATGTATGTACACAGTGACTGTACCAGCAGAATAGTGAGCGCAGCTCTGGAGTATAATACAGGATGTAACTCAGGATCAGTACAGGATAAGTAATGTAGTGTATGTACACAGTGACTGCACCAGCAGAATAGTGAGCGCAGCTCTGGAGTATAATACAGGATGTAACTCAGGATCAGTACAGGATAAGTAATGTAATGTATGTACATAGTGACTGTACCAGCAGAATAGTGAGCGCAGCTCTGGAGTATAATACAGGATGTAACTCAGGATCAGTACAGGATAAGTAATGTAATGTATGTACACAGTGACTGTACCAGCAGAATAGTGAGTGCAGCTCTGGGGTATAATACAGGATAAGTAATGTAATGTATGTACACAGTGACTGCACCAGCAGAATAGTGAGCGCAGCTCTGGAGTATAATACAGGATGTAACTCAGGATCAGTACAGGATAAGTAATGTAATGTATGTACACAGTGACTGTACTAGCAGAATAGTGAGCGCAGCTCTGGAGTATAATACAGGATGTAACTCAGGATCAGTACAGGATAAGCAATGTATGTACACAGTGACTGTACCAGCAGAATAGTGAGTGCAGCTCTGGAGTATAATACAGGATATAACTCAGGATCAGTACAGGATAAGTAATGTAATGTTGTACACAGTGACTGCACCAGCAGAATAGTGAGTGCAGCTCTGGAGTATAATACAGGATATAACTCAGGATCAGTACAGGGTAATGGCTGTACACAATGACCCAGCTCTTGAACTTGGCGCAGCCCAATTGCCTGACCCGTTTGTTCACTTTGCTGTATGTATACCACAAGTACAGTATGATATAGATGTTGTTATAGGCATTAGGTCAGACCTTGGTCCTCACAGCCGCCACTGCAGTATCTCAGGCCTTCTATAAACCCTGAATAAAGAGCTGGGAAGCTTTAAGAAGTGAAATCTTTACTCTGCTCCAGAAATAATTTACTGTCTTCTATTATCACCACTTACTACACCATCTGCACTCAGCACTTCCTGAGGCTACAGAGAGAATACGCCGCCCCGATCACTAACGCCTGGCAAACTGCTGAAGATATTATAAAGTGATTAGTGCAAGATGGAATTTATAGGCTCAGAGGGGACACTGAAAGCGGAAGACACCGAGAGCTCTGACCGGTCAGCAGGAAAAGCTGAAGACAAGAGGATTATGTCCTGAAGATGCTGGATGGACACAATACTGTGCACATGTCCAGAACATCCCAGTATAAGGATGTATATACCATTGAGCAGGCCCATACAAGAGCAGTATTATAGTAGTTATATTCTTGTACATAGGAGCAGTATTATAGTAGTTATATTCTTGTACATAGGAGCAGTATTATAGTAGTTATATTCTTGTACATAGGAGCAGTATTATAGTAGTTATATTCTTGTACATAGGGGCAGTATTATAGTAGTTATATTCTTGTACATAGGAGCAGTATTATAGTAGTTATATTCTTGTACATAGGAGCAGTATTATAGTAGTTATATTCTTGTACATAGGAGCAGTATTATAGTAGTTATATTCTTGTACATAGGGGTAGTATTATAGTAGTTATATTCTTGTACATAGGAGTAGTATTATAGTAGTTATATTCTTGTACATAGGAGTAGTATTATAGTAGTTATATTCTTGTACATAGGAGTAGTATTATAGTAGTTATATTCTTGTACATAGGGGGCAGTATTATAGTAGTTATATTCTTGCACATAGGAGCAGTATTATAGTAGTTATATTCTTGTATATAGGAGCAGTATTATAGTAGTTATATTCTTGTACATAGGAGTAGTATTATAGTAGTTATATTCTTGTATATAGGAGCAGTATTATAGTAGTTATATTCTTGTACATAGGTGCAGTATTATAGTAGTTATATTCTTTTACATAGGAGTAGTATTATAGTAGTTATATTCTTGTACATAGGGGCAGTATTATAGTAGTTATATTCTTGTACATAGGAGGTAGTATTATAGTAGTTATATTCTTGTACATAGGAGCAGTATTATAGTAGTTATATTCTTGTACATAGGAGGCAGTATTATAGTAGTTATATTCTTGTACATAGGAGCAGTATTATAGTAGTTATATTCTTGTACATAGCAGCAGTATTATAGTAGTTATATTCTTGTACATAGGAGCAGTATTATAGTAGTTATATTCTTGTACATAGCAGCAGTATTATAGTAGTTATATTCTTGTACATAGGAGCAGTATTATAGTAGTTATATTCTTGTACATAGGAGCAGTATTATAGTAGTTATTATTCTTGTACATAGGAGGTAGTATTATATAGTTATATTCTTGTACATAGGAGCAGTATTATAGTAGTTATATTCTTGTACATAGGAGTAGTATTATAGTAGTTATATTCTTATACATAGGAGCAGTATTATAGTAGTTATATTCTTGTACATAGCAGTATTATAGTAGTTATATTCTTGTACATAGCAGCAGTATTATAGTAGTTATATTCTTGTACATAGGAGCAGTATTATAGTAGTTATATTCTTGTACATAGCAGCAGTATTATAGTAGTTATATTCTTGTACATAGGAGTAGTATTATAGTAGTTATATTCTTGTACATAGCAGCAGTATTATAGTAGTTATATTCTTGTACATAGGAGGTAGTATTATAGTAGTTATATTCTTGTACATAGCAGCAGTATTATAGTAGTTATATTCTTGTACATAGGAGCAGTATTATAGTAGTTATATTCTTGTACATAGGAGGTAGTATTATAGTAGTTATATTCTTGTACATAGGAGTAGTATTATAGTAGTTATATTCTTGTACATAGGAGTAGTATTATAGTAGTTATATTCTTGTACATAGGAGGTAGTATTATAGTAGTTATATTCTTGTACATAGGAGCAGTATTATAGTAGTTATATTCTTGTACATAGCAGTATTATAGTAGTTATATTCATGTACATAGGGGACAGTATTATAGTAGTTATATTCTTGTACATAGGAGCAGTATTATAGTAGTTATATTCTTGTACTTAGGGGGCAGTATTATAGTAGTTATATTCTTGTACATAGGAGCAGTATTATAGTAGTTATATTCTTGTACATAGGAGCAGTATTATAGTAGTTATACTCTTGTACATAGGAGCAGTATTATAGTAGTTATATTCTTGTACATAGGAGCAGTATTATAGTAGTTATATTCTTGTACATAGGAGCAGTATTATAGTAGTTATATTCTTGTACATAGGGGGCAGTATTATAGTAGTTATATTCTTGTACATAGGAGGTAGTATTATAGTAGTTATATTCTTGTACATAGGAGGTAGTATTATAGTAGTTATATTCTTGTACATAGGAGTAGTATTATAGTAGTTATATTCTTGTACATAGTAGGCAGTATTATAGTAGTTATATTCTTGTACATAGGAGGTAGTATTATAGTAGTTATATTCTTGTACATAGGAGTAGTATTATAGTAGTTATATTCTTGTACATAGGAGGTAGTATTATAGTAGTTATATTCTTGTACATAGGGGCAGTATTATAGTAGTTATATTCTTGTACATAGCAGCAGTATTATAGTAGTTATATTCTTGTACATAGGAGCAGTATTATAGTAGTTATATTCTTGTACATAGGAGCAGTATTATAGTAGTTATATTCTTGTACATAGGAGCAGTATTATAGTAGTTATATTCTTGTACATAGGAGGTAGTATTATAGTAGTTATATTCTTGTATATAGGAGGTAGTATTATAGTAGTTATATTCTTGTACATAGGAGCAGTATTATAGTAGTTATATTCTTGTACATAGGGGCAGTATTGAACATTATATATACAGTATTATACTTTCTGAATAAATAATACTATGCGGTATAGTCTCTTGTATAATTTGTCTTTATCTTGTAAGGTTTGTTTATTACACTGATGTTCAGTGACTTCTTGTTTTCCTCCATACATGTCTGACTTTCCCGGTGACCACCATTGATGTTACATTACCATATATATTACATACTTGGTGTAGCACACGGTATAGGACGTCCGGACATAACTCATCCTCTTCCTCCATGTTTTAATTCTATGGTAATTGATCTCTTACACATCCATCACGCGGCGCTCACAGGGTTTGATTCGATTATATTGTTATTGTTAGTTTGATGGTGATGAAATTATGCAGAGAATTTACATTAAATCCAATTCTCAGCTTTGCCCTCTGGGGGATTCACACGATTATTTGCCAGTAAATATTCCTGTGTGTTGTACCAGGATCACACCAGTGACATCTGTCTCACCAGCGCTGATATACTAGTGAAATTAGGAGGTATCGATGCACACGAGAAGGTGTGAGGTGTCAGGGCTGCGGGGGTTGTGCACACGTACAATACATGTCTTCCAGCAGTTTCGCTCTCAGCTTAGACCTTTACCTGCTGCTGAGATATAGAACTCACTTTCTCAACATTTATTTGCAGCTTCCAAGAATATGCAAAAATATGTTAAATCTGCATCACCGTATACTGTAAGCCAGTCAGGTATATATGACAGGCCTCTACCCTCCACAAGATACTCTGTGCTGCTGGGACCTGCTATGTAACTCTCAGGTTGACACCTCCCACACTTCAACATACCCCTCTCCTGAAACACTCTGTGCTGCTGTAGACCCTTCTCCTTCTACTATGTAACTGTCACTCTGCGGTCTCTGCAGACAAGCAAACATTAGCATGAGTTTGAGACTAGCACAGGTCAGCCATACATAGCAGAGTCCTGTCTGCGCAGCACAGTTAGGGGTATGTCACGTGATGCTGCATGAAACCCCCCAGAACCATTAAACATCCATTGTTCTCTATTACGGTATTTAAATATCACAGCAGGGGGAGGGTCTGATGCTCAGGGCCCCTCTATGAGCCAGAGCCACACACATTGAGGAGTCCCCTTAGTGCCCCTCACAGTAGTGATGCCCCCTTCATGCCCCCACATAGTAGTGATTCCCACTTAGTTTCTTCCTACAGAGCAAATATGTCCCCTAAGTGTCCCACACACATTAAGGATACCCCATTATTGCACCCACAAAGTAATAGTGCCCACTACACAATAAGAGTGTCCACTGAGTGCCCCTTCACACTAGTGATGCCCCTTAAGTGTCTCCCTACACAGTAAGTATGCCCCCTTAGTGCCCTCCACACAGTAGTGATTTCCATTTAGTGTCTCTCCAGATCCTAAAGATGTCCCCATAATGTCCCACATACATTATGATGCCCCCTTGATCCACCATTGTATCTGTGACTCGAGGATACAGATGTAATTGAAATATTCAGTAACCCTCGCAGGAAAGCAGGGCAGTACCAAAATCCAGAACAGCCCTAGTACTGTACAGTCATGGCCAAAAGTTTTGAGAATGATACAAATATTAATTTTTACAAAGTCTACTGCTTCAGTTTTCCTAATGGCAATTTGCATATACTCCAGAATGTTATAAAGAGTGATCAGCTTAACAGCAATTACTTCCAAAGTCAATATTTGCCTAGAAAATGAACTTTATCCCCCAAAACACATTTCAACATCATTGCAGCCCTGCCTTAAAAGGACCACCTAACATCGTTTCAGTGATTGCTCCATTAACACAGGTGTGGGTGTTGATGAGGACAGGGCTGGAGATCAATCTGTCATGATTAAGTAAGAATGACACCACTGGACACTTTAAAAGGAGGCTGGTGCTTGCCATCATTGTTTCTCTTCTGTTAACCATGGTTATCTCTAAAGAAACACGTGCAGTCATCATTGCACTGCACAAAAATGGCCTAACTGGGAAGAGTATTGCAGCTAGAAAGATTGCACCTCAGTCAACAATCTATCGCATCATCAAGAACTTCAAGGAGAGAGGTTCCATTGGTGCCAAAAAGGCTCCAGGGCGCCCAAGAAAGACCAGCAAGCGGCAGGACCGTCTCTTAAAAGTGTTTCAGCTGCGGGATCGGGCTACCAGCAGTGCAGAGCTTGCTGAGGAATGGCAGCAGGCAGGTGTGAGTGCATCTGCACGCACTGTGAGGCGGAGACTCTTGGAGCAAGGCCTGGTCTCAAGGAGGGCAGCAAAGAAGCCACTTCTCTCCAGAAAAAACATCAGGGACAGACTGATATTCTGCAAAAGGTACAGGGAGTGGACTGCTGGGGACTGGGGTAAAGTCATTTTCTCTGATGAATCCCCTTTTCGATTGTTTGGAACATCTGGAAAACAGCTTATTCGGAGAAGAAGAGGTGAGCGCTACCACCAGTCTTGTCTCATGCCAACTGTAAAGCATCCTGAAACCATTCATGTGTGGGGTTGCTTCTCAGCCAAGGGAATCGGCTCTCTCACAGTCTTGCCTAAAAACACAGCCATGAATAAAGAATGGTACCAGAATGTCCTCCAAGAGCAACTTCTCCCAACCGTCCAAGAGCAGTTTGGCGCTCAACAATGCCTTTTCCAGCATGATGGAGCACCTTGCCATAAAGTAAAGGTGATAACTAAATGGCTCAGGGAACAAAACATAGAGATTTTGGGTCCATGGCCTGGAAACTCCCCAGATCTTAATCCCATTGAGAACTTGTGGTCAATCATCAAGAGACGGGTGGACAAACAAAAACCAACAAATTCAGACAAAATGAAAGCATTGATTCTGCAAGAATGGACTGCTATCAGTCAGGATTTGGTCCAGAAGTTGATTGAGAGCATGCCAGGGAGAATTGCAGAGGTCCTGAAGAAGAAGGGTCAACACTGCAAATATTGACTTGCTGCATTAACTCATTCTAACTGTCAATATAAGCTTCTGTTACTCATAATATGAATGCAATTCTATTTCTGTATGTGATAAAAACATCTGACAAACACACATAAAAACCAGAGGGCAGCAGATCATGTGAAAATAGAATATTTGTGTCATTCTCAAAACTTTTGGCCATGACTGTAGATCCAAGATGGTCTGAAGGCCTGGTGGTCATATAAGTGACAGGGTCTCCTGCAGCTCCGATCATCATTGATCATCTGTAATCTGTGTAGGAACTTTGCAGCAAGAGTCCAGTCTCCCTGCAGCTCCCCCACTGGGGAAATTAAGTATTACATGGCTCTAATTGAATTCAATAGGGCTGTCCTCCAGAGTTATAGCCGCTCTCTACCTAATACGTGAGGGTCCTGAATGTTGGTGACCTCTACATACTATCAGAGTATATGAAATGGATTTTCTAGTCCAGACACCCCCTTTAATCTTCACAATATGCAGCATTTGCCCTGGTGCTCCAACATCTAATAATAAGAGTTTTTTGAAGATAGTTTCTGCTATTTTTCCCTCCCTGTAAATAACCGGCAAACTTGGAGAATCCTCAGCGAGCCCATAATCTGTGGACAGTGAGCAATATATCCACACACTTGTGTGAAGAGGCGGCCATTATAAATATTCAGGACGTAACCAGATAAAGAGATGAAAGATGCTTAATATTCGGCATCTGCAGCCACAGATCATCACATACGAGGAACCGAAGGGAACAGCCGCAACTGGCAAAGCAAATCATTATCCCTGCAAACAGCGGATATTATGTCCGGGGAGAGGATCCCATATAATGTGTATGATTATCCCACACCCCCCGGGCCCTTCCCAGCCCCTCACTCTCTAATGTTTCAATTTACACATCTGTAGAGCTGTGATCTGCAATTACATAGGTAAATCATTATAGTCCGGTCATGTACCCCATCCCTTCTGCCCCAGCGAAAGCATTGTAGCGCGTATATAAGAGACGCAATACCAATTCTATTCAATGCTGTGACTGCAGTAGTGCTTGGACCATGGTGGTAGTCGTAGTTATAGTCGTGGTGGCAGTGCACCCAGTATCCAGTGCAACTCAGGTGTTGTTGCTGCAAGAAATGGTACAAAGGACTCACAAATTTGTTTTTTTTTTACAGGTCGACGTCACCAGAAGGCACATCAGCTTTAATGTTGCAGAAATGACAACAGTGCATATACACGTCACAGCTGTACAGTTCACTTTACATCACAGTAGACACTGGTTATACCCTGCGATGGCTACATCTCCTCCTCATGTGTCGGCACTTTATTTGGTTTCACATCATTTGCAACTATGCCCTCTGACCATACACTCTCCGGTCCATCATGTCCACCACTACCCCTGAATATAGAGCGGTTCCTGCCAATCTCTGGCTTGCAGCTCAGTTCACAATCCCTCTCTTATGGGGACAGAAGCCATACTTCCACTTTCCCCCAGGCTTGGACATCCAGCTCTTGGGCCCCTCAGTAAGTGGCAGGCTGTCACTCACTCTGGTCACCTCCTTTAATCTCGGGCCTCATTGCTACCATCATCACGCTGTCCAGACGGGGCTTATTCGGTGCTGTGCAGCCATATCAGCTCACTACAACTCGGGCCTGCAATGATTACTCTGCCCCCAGGCTGTCTCACTGGCCTATGTCCTTACTCTGATCCTTGTTTCTGGACTAACCAGGTCCCTGGTCTCACTTGGGCTCAGTCTCTGTAGGCCTCGTACTCAGACCTTGCTGCACTAGGCCTCACTTCAGGCTTGAGGCCTAGACAAATGAACTTGCCCTAGCCTGGAGTACAGCAAAGAGGTGGCTCTGCCCCACACTGCCTTCCAAGGGTGGGAAAACCTATTACTTAACACCTAGCTCAAGAGCCTAGAACTTTCTGACAAGTTAAGGGGGCTGGAACTTGTATCACTGCTCTAGCTATAGCAACAGCACCTCCGTCACACGACCAAAGATTTCCATGTCGCCCTGCAACTCCTTCCCTGATATAAGTGAGTGGGGTCACGTTGCAACCCCAGGGGTGCAGTGGCTTCTACTTGCAAAAATATCAAAAACACAGCTCAGTCTTGTTTTTGGAACAAGAAGTTGCAATGGACAGCGCCTTCTGGGTTGCAATGTCACTCCATTTGCAGACATTAGTAAAAGTCGTATGGTAGCATGGTAATCTTTAGTCACACGACTAGTGTGAGCTGCCACTAGGGGGAGTATTGTAGGCTGCATGCTGGTTACAGATTGAACTGAAGCGTCCCCTAGGGGTGGAATTAAGAAGACACTATTATGTCATGTTACTGTATGTCTGAGCAGAGGTTTTGGAGCTCTGTATCAGAAAAATTGATCTCAATGAAGTAAATAAAGAAATCAGCACTGAAAATTTCACCGAAAAACACCAAGCTGTTCACTTTAAGGGAGGCAACGCTAGAACAGACTTGAGTAAATCTTGACAGAAGCTTCCGGACATGATACATGATACAATGATGTGTCATATAAAATATTACCGCAGGTTTATTGAGTCATCCAGGAGCGGGAGAGGCATCAGCCGACAGATGACATGGCACGGCCTCCCCTACTGTTCAAAGGTGGATATGAGCACCTTGGGCCTGGCACAGCTCCGTCTATAGGTAGACAGGGAATAGTCTGACTATAGAGCGCAACAGACTGAGCTGATATTAATATTTATTGGCCCGAAGCTCATATAATTACCCCGCTCTGTAATGAGACTTGTAAGCAATTAAGTGGAATCTGTCTTAATTATCACAGCAAGGAGGAAACAGATCCCGGCCCCGATCCCATTATATACAGCGCCAATATCCCACATGCCAATTCTTCTTGCCAAATTATTGTGCCATAGACCCGAACATAAACCGTGAGACAAGTCAATGGAGGATTCTGGAGTAGTGATGTCATCAGATCTAGAGGAAAAAGAGGAAGAAACGCAAGTCCAATCATATCTGTAGGGGGCAGAATTATAGAAATCATATTCTTGTACATAGGAGTAGTATTATAGTAGTTATATTCTTGTACATAGGAGTAGTATTATAGTAGTTATATTCTTGTACATAGGAGCAGTATTATAGTAGTTATATTCTTGTACATAGGAGCAGTATTATAGTAATTATATTCTTGTACATAGGAGCAGTATTATAGTAGTTATATTCTTGTACATAGGAGGCAGTATTATAGTAGTTATATTCTTGTACATAGGAGCAGTATTATAGTAGTTATATTCTTGTACATAGGGGGCAGTATTATAGTAGTTATATTCTTGTACATAGGAGCAGTATTATAGTAGTTATATTCTTGTACATAGGAGCAGTATTATAGTAGTTATATTCTTGTATATAGGGGCAGTATTATTGTAGTTATATTCTTGTACATAGGAGCAGTATTATAGTAGTTATATTCTTGTACATAGGAGTAGTATTATAGTAGTTATATTCTTGTACATAGGAGGTAGTATTATAGTAGTGATATTCTTGTACATAGGAGGTAGTATTATAGTAGTGATATTCTTGTACATAGGAGTAGTATTATAGTAGTTATATTCTTGTACATAGGAGTAGTATTATAATAGTTATATTCTTGTACATAGAGGGCAGTATTATAGTAGTTATATTCTTGTACATAGGAGGTAGTATTATAGTAGTTATATTCTTGTACATAGGGGGCAGTATTATAGTAGTTATATTCTTGTACATAGGAGCAGTATTATAGTAGTTATATTCTTGTACATAGGAGGTAGTATTATAGTAGTTATATTCATGTACACAGGAGCAGTATTATTGTAGTTATATTCTTGTACATAGGAGTAGTATTATAGCAGTTATATTCTTGCACATAGGAGCAGTATTATAGTAGTTATATTCTTGTACATAGGAGCAGTATTATAGCAGTTATATTCTTGTACATAGGAGTAGTATTATAGTAGTTATATTCTTGTACATAGGAGCAGTATTATAGTAGTTATATTCTTGTACATAGGAGCAGTATTATAGTAGTTATATTCTTGTACATAGGAGTAGTATTATAGTAGTTATATTCTTGTACATAGGAGCAGTATTATTG
>CAMRHE010002081.1:0-13275 GCA_947044405.1 Leptodactylus fallax | reverse complement strand
GTGTCTGCAACTACTGAACAGACTGGGCTCAACGGTCGCCATGGAGACTAGGTCTCCCATAACCCCGCCCAGTGGCCTGTGATTGGCCAGGGCTGGACCAAGGCAAGGTTTGAACTTTGAGGGGGGGAAAAATGCACAGGATAAGCTGCATAACAGTGACATTTAACACTTAAAGAGGACCTTTCACCTCCTCATGTATATGCGGTTTTACATACCGCTAGAAAGCCAACAGCGCGCTGAATTCAGCGCACTGTCGGCTTTCCCGTTATGTGCCCTGGGGCTGGAGATATTGGCAGTCTTAGCTTCACTGTTCACCATCAGAACGCCCTCCCTGACAGTACTAGTCCATACCCCTGTACTAGGAGGGGCGTTCCTCACAGCTCAGCGCCATCACTGGGCAGTAAGAGCTATGACATACAGAGCTATGGACAAGTACAGTTAGGGAGGCCTTCCTTACAGCCCAGCTAGACTGTCAGGAACGCCCTTCTGACAGTGAACGGTGAAACTAAGATCGCCGATATCTCCAGCCCCGGGGCACATAATGGGAAATACGACAGTGCACTTTCTAGCAGTATATAAAACCGCATATACATGAGGACGTGAAAGGTCCTCTTTAACACAGATGGCGGGACATACCAATATAACCAAGAGGCACAAAGGCAAACAATTAAAAGTAAGACTAAGACTTCAAGCTACATGTATGATGGTGAAGACGGGATCATAACATATTAACCTTCAGACACTACAGAAATACACAATTCTGGATACCTAAAAATCTGTGGCAGGTTAATGGGCTTCAGCGTGCGTCTCCAAACAAGACCCAAAAAGACCCCATTATCACTGGTATGTATAGGGGGCCATATAGATGTGTCATACTATACATCTCACAGGCATTATGGCTTTCATTAAATATATTATTATATAATGTAACATTTATATTAATTAATAATATAACACCTACGACAGATGATGGGTGTTAAACATGGCGCTGGTGGGTGACTGCTGTTATACACATCAAACATCTACGGATCATTCTTAAATTCTCAGATGACTTGGTCAATTGTGACCACTTCATCTTAGAGGTCATTCTGAGAGGGAGCTTTCTCTACAACACACACATGACACCCCTACAACAAGATCACAGGACTGTGGCAGGACATAATAGAAACATAACCCAATGACAATACAGGGCAATACTAAAGTATCATAGTGATCTGTATAAGAGATCAAACAGTCACATATTAAGGGTCCTGATCCCTGGTAGAGCTGCCAGCCATAAGCTTCCTACCCTACCACTTATAATAAAGGGTTATTTATATTAATGGACTATCCTTAGGATTAGATCTGAGGGGTCTTTGACCAGGTCCAGAGCCTTTAAAAGGCACTGGTTTTGTTTTGGCATCCTATAAAAACCATATCTATGCTGCAAAAAAAAATTGAAAAGCATTACATAAAATTTATACTAAGGCAACTCTTAGTCTTGGCCTTGAAATACTGATGCAAAATACTGACCAAATGAGCCCCCTGTTGGTTATGATATGGACTAGCTGCTGCTCTAGATACGGTAGGAGAATTCCTGGAGACAGTTAGATGGCGCTGGTTATATTTACAGAAAGTCACAGAATAAAGGTCCCTTATAGAAAGCCCAATGATATACAGTACTGTATAATATATGATAACTTTTATTAAGTCCTAGTAAATCCCAAAAGGACGTCCAAATGTAAATATGTCGGCATAGACTAAGCACTAGCACAGTGGTGTGTGAACCTGCAGGGGGTCCACAAATGATACCTCTGCTTCTTAGATCTACCACACAGAGCTCAAGCAGAGGTGTAGCTAGCTGGGGCACTGAGAAGGTGGGGGTCCACTAACTGTAAATTACATCAGTACAGGCTGCTCAGCGTTCCGATGCTAAGCTGGTTCCTCACTCTGCTGGTACTAGCTGCGCAGGCCATATTAACCAGCCCAGGATATGGAGCACTGAGCGGCTTAGAGCAGCGGCACATCCCGGACTCTCACAGCACTGACACCCTGCTAAGCCTCAGTTGTTATTGGCCGACTGAGGCTGAGCTGGGAAAGGTACAGCAGAAGAATATCATTGTGCGGTAATAACCGCAGTTCCCAGGAGCACTGATGGTGTGCTCCCGGTACTTCATGTAGCAAACGCCGCCACTGAGCACTCCCTGTTATATAACATAGGACGAACCTATGGTTTCAACTCGTAATTTTATATGTATGGATGTGATCGTCTCTGTGTATGAAGTATGCATTGGATCTATATTTTGATCGTGGCATTAAAGTTAAAGGGAGCGGTCACATGACATTCACATGACCGATAGCATGATTGAAGGCACACACCCCCTGAATGGGAGGGATGAAGGGCTTGGCTGAAGTGATCGGTTGATTGGCTCCTGAGGCTGATGTGTCATTGGTAGGGGGCGTGGCTTAAGGTTTGTCCTATGTTATATAACAGGGAGTGCTCAGTGGCGGCGTTTGCTACATGAAGTACCGGGAGCACACCATCAGTGCTCCTGGGAACTGCGGTTATTACCGCACAACGATATTCTTCATCAATAGAATAGTAATGGGATTTGGCAGTTATCAGTAGGAGAAGTTAGGGTAATATGGTTCCTGACTTTAGTGAATATCGCTCCTGATGAACCTATGGGTTGCATAGGGGAAACGCGTAGAGCAGATAGAACAGTTATGAATATTTAGAACAGTTATAATGTGGTCATAGATTATCAATTGACCAAGTGTGTCGCTTTTGTAGCGGTCATGTATCCTAACTGACAGAGTTAGTAATAGTATAGTGGGTTCCTAAATCAGGGGGAACCGACTATAGTTTGGTAATTGTTTGCCACCTGTGGGATATTTAATATAGATTTGTTTTAGTACCAGCAATATATACTGTATGTATGGGATTTCTGTCACGCCTATAGGGGGGCTCCAAGACTGGGTAAGATGTGCTGTGAGTACAATTAGTTAGTGGAATCATGGCACCGTATTGATTCAGTATACTGTGGAATTAAAGGGTCATTTAGATAGGTCAATAACATGTGGGTTATCCCTAGTTGATATTGCTGTGGAGTGTGAGGGCAGGTAAGCAAGAAGCCCCGGCTCAGATAAGCAGTTTGTTTAAACCTTTTTGATGTATCTAGGTGATGCAAACATAGGATACTACTGATTGTGTATTTTATGGTAGTGGACGTCCGCTTGGAGATTTTTTATATTTTTTATTATTAAAAGTTAAGTTTTATCTTAATATTTGTACCATTCAGTATCTGTGAAGTGTAATTAAGTTTTGGATGGGATTGGACTCTTTGTGAAGATTTTATTTATATAGCGCCAACATATTCCGCAGCACTGTACAACTTGTAGGGTTCAAGTACTGACAAAAAGATACATTACAGAGAAATAGTCAATTCACACACTGGGACTGAGGGCCCTGCTCACAAGAGCTTACAATCTAAGAGCAGGATCAATACTGAAATGGCAAGTGCCTAATATTGGAGCATGTCCACCTGTGAATACATATAACCCACACAGCTGCTGGTTAGAAAATTAGTAATCCCCGATACACTAAAATGGGGAAAGGAGTGCAGATCCACCCTATCCCCACTAATGGGTGAGGACACGCTATTAGAGGTCAGAGAAGGGGGGGTCACTGTAGTAACGCGTTCCCGAAGGACTTCAGTGAATACGGAATAATAGCACAGTACAGTGCCTTACATAAGTATTCATACCTCTTGAACTTTTTCACATTTTCTCACCTTACAACCACAAACTTAAATGTTTTTTATTGAGATTCTAAGTGATAACCAACAAAGTAGCAGATAATAGTGAAGTGGAAGGAAAATGATATATGGTTTTCTAAACTTTAATCAAATAAAAATCTGAAAAGTGTGATGTGCGAAAGTCTTCAGCCCCCTATATCAATACTTTGTAGAGCCACCTTTCTCTGCAATTACAGCTGCAAGTCTTTCGGGGTCTGTCTCTACCAGCTTTGTACCAGCTTTGCGCATCTAGAGACTGAGACTTTTGCCCATTCTTCTTTTCAAAATATCTCAAGCTCAGCCAGATTGGATGGAGCGTCTGTGAACAGCAATTTTCATGTCTTGCCACAGATACTCAATGGGATTTAGGTCTGGGCTGTGACTGGGCCATTCTAACACATGAATATTCTTTGATCTAAACCATTCCACTGTAGCTCTGGCTGTATGTTTAGGGTCATTGCTGGAAGATGAATCTCCTTCCCAGTCTCAAGTCTTTTGCAGCCTCCTTTTCTTCCAGGATTGCTCTGTATTTAGCTCCATCCATCTTCCCATCAACTCTGAGCAGCTTCCCTGTCCCTACTGAAGAAAAGCCTCCCCCCAGCATGATGCTGCCACCACCATGTGTCACAGTGGGGATGGGGTGTGCAGGGGGTTGAGCAGTGTTACTTTTCCGCCACACATAGCCCTTTGCATTTAGGCCAAAAAGTTCAACTTTGGTCTCATCTGACCAGAGCAACTTCTTCCACATGTTTGCTGTGTCCAGTTTTATGGTAAACTGCAAACAGCTCTTCTTATGTCTTTCTTTCAACAATGGTTTTCTTCTTGCCAGTCTTCCATAAAGACCAGATTTGTGGAGTGCACGACTTATAGTTGTCCTGTGGACAGATTCTCCCACCTGAGCTGTGGATTTCTGCAGCTCCTCCAGAGTGACCATGGGCCTCTTGGCTGCTTATCTGATCAGTGCTCTCCTTGCTTGATCTGTCAGTTTAGGTGGACGGTCATGTCTTGGTAGGTTCGCAGTTGTAGAATACTTTTTCCATTTTTGGATGATGGATTGAACAGTGCTCCTTGGGATGCTCAATGCGTGGGATATGTTTTTATAATCTAACCCTGTTTTAAACTTCTCCACAACTTTATCTCTGACCTGTCTGGTGAGTTCCTTGGTCTTCATGATGCTGCTTGTTCACTAGTGTTCTCTAACAAACCACTGAGGCCTTCACAGAACAGGTGTATTTATACTGAGACTAAATTACACACAACTGGACTCTATTAACTAATTAAGTTACATCTGAAGACAATTGATTGCAATGGATTTTATTTAGGAGTACCAGAGTACATGGGGCTGAATACTTTTGCACGTCACACTTTTATTTGATTAAAATTTTTAAAACCTTGTATCATTTTCCTTCCACTTCACAATTATCTGCTACTTTGTGTTGGTTATCACTTAGAATCTGAATAAAATACATTTAAGTTTGTGGTTATAAGGTGACAAAATGTGAACAAGTTCAAGGAGTATGAATACTATTTCAAGCCACTGTATATCCCCCATTCAAGTAGTTCCCTCACTCATGAGCCAGATCCCATAGGGTAGGTGCATAGGCTCTAGATCAGGGGTAGGCAACAGTTTTTGTTCAGCATGCTGATTTTAATTAAAAAAATCAAAGATGAGGTACTCGGAGTGCCGGTCAATAATTGTAAGTCTGACGACCCCTAAACTAAAGTCATATACCACAAACCATAACACAGAAGTGCTGCCACCAGAAGCTTTAGGACACATGCGTTTACTGCTATTTCCTGGGACGCTCCTATACTTTCCGATTAGAAGCAATGAAAGTCCATGTGCAGCCCCCAATTAGTGGTAAATGTAAGTGTCCAGGAGCACCGTATGGCGGCACCCTCAGGGTGGTGACACACTATGTATCTGGATGCAGATATAGTCTTAGGCCACTGGAACTTTTAATTCAATGTAAAACTGCGTTCACATGGTGCATTTTTGCACAAAAAAAAATGCCTGTGTTTTATGTGCAAAAACACATCCTTAATGCAAAAAACACACCGTTATACAGAATAATGTCCCATAGTGGCCCCTGCACACGGTATTATGTCCCATGCGGCCCCTGCACAGGTATTATATCCCATAACAGCCTCTGCACACAGTATTATGTCACATAGTGGCCCCTTCACCGGTGCTATGTCACATAGCAGTCCCTGCACACGGTATTATGTCATATAGTGGCACCAGCACACGGTATTATGTCACATATTGACCCCTGCACACAGTATTGTCACATAGTGGCCTCAGCACACCGTATTATGCCACATGGTGACCCCAGCACACGGTATTATGTCATATAGTGGACCCAGAACACGGTATTAGGTCCCATAGCGGTCCCTGCACACGGTATTAGGTCCCATAGCGGTCCCTGCACACGGTATTAGGTCCCATAGTGGTCCCTGCACACGGTATTAAGTGCCATAGCGGCCCCTGCACACGGTATTAGGTCCCATAGCGGTCCCCGCACACAGCATTAGGTCCCATAGCGGCCCCCGCACACGGTATTAGGTCCCATAGCAGTCCTTGCACACGGCATTAGGTCCCATAGCGGCCCCCGCACACGGTATTAGGTCCCATAGCGGCCCCTGCACACGGCATTAGGTCCCATAGCAGCCCCTGCACACGGCATTAGGTCCCATAGCGGTCCCTGCACACGGCATTAGGTCCCATAGCGGCCCCTGCACACGGTATTAAGTCCCATAGTGGCCCCTGCACACGGTATTAGGTTCCATAGCGGTCCCCGCACACGGCATTAGGTCCCATAGCGGCCCCCGCACACGGTATTAGGTCCCATAGCAGTCCTTGCACACGGCATTAGGTCCCATAGCGGCCCCTGCACACGGTATTAAGTCCCATAGCGGTCCCTGCACACGGTATTAGGTCCCATAGCGGCCCCTGCACACGGTATTAGGTTCCATAGCTCTCTTCAGACCCCCGAGTATAATAAATCCAAGAGAGGTGACAAACATAAAAAGACAATGCTACTCACCTTTTTCCACGCTCCGCAGCCACTCTGTTCTCTTCAGCGCTTCTGCCTGTAGTCAGCGACCGCTGATTGAGTCTCTGGGGTCACGTTGCGTCATTATGCGTAATGACGTCAGAGGCAGACGTGACCTCTGAGGCCCTGTCAGCTGTCAGAAGCGTTGGCAGATTGCACAGCCGCCGCGTAGCGCAGGGAGCAAGGTGAGGATCATTGTTTTTTGTTTCACCACTTCTCCTAAGTCTCCGCTTATTATACTTGGGGGTCTGAAGAGACCCCACAGTATAATAAAAGCAGTTTCGTTTCGGCCATGTTTGGTCCGATCAAAGCTACTGGTGAGGACTCCGCTGCCGTGCCAGGGAAATAAGCCTCGCGTGCCACTCTTGGCACGCGTGCCAGGGGTTGCCGACCCCTGCTCTAGATGATCTCAATGTAACTTAAACCGATGGAACTAACAGTCTAACAAAGAAAAGAACTCAATTTATATGTCACAAGTTCATCAGGAGTCTAAAATGTATGTAGGTGGTAACAATGCCCTACTGACTATCTATGTGCAATTAAAGCTGCAGTTCCCAGAGCCCTGATGGTGGACTCTGGTACTTAGCAGTAATCCAAGAAAGAAAAGTAAGAAAGCACTCAAAATAATAAAAAATACAAAAGGAATTTTATTGAAGTACAAAAACAGTATAAAAATACAAGACAGAAACAACAGTACAAATACCTATGTCAGCATATGTAACACGAAAGAGGCAGAGGCTGAATAGTATAAATATATATAAGGGAGATAACATACAACCATGCATAAAGTATATAGCAGTATATAAATGCAAGGGGTACTAATGGTTAGTAAAGAGCAAGTGCATATATAAAACCCCTATATATAGATACCCAATGTATCACACTATACATGTATTTTGCAAAGTAAATTACATGGTATAAGATCTAAACATACCCATGACACAAATGCCGCTGCCTGCTGACAAAACCCATGAAAGCAGAGGCTAAGAGAAAATAAATATGAGGGAGAAACATACACCCATGCATAAAGTATATAGCAGTGTATATACAGGGGTACATGGTTATACAAAGCAAGTGCAAATAAACCCCTATATAAATGCCCAATATATCACACTATCTGTATTTTGCAAAGTTTACATGGTATAAGATCCAAACATACCCATGACGCACATGCCGCTGCCTGCGGCACAACCCAACGCCGTTTCGGCCACAAAGCCTTCGTCTGGGGGTGGTGTCAGTGGAGCCAAACAGAAGCTTATATAGGCAGTATAATCAAGGCCAAACTTTAGAACTGGTGTGTTGCTACAAATCTCCATACCAATGGTAATACATAGAAGCCATCCTGAAGTTACCTGATTGTTATGGCGCATGCCCAGGCCATCAATACCTTTTACAACCACGTGACCATGTCCGGATGCGCTGACGTGGGTGGGAATCACAACGTGATGACGTCATAGTCACGATTCCCAGCCTCGCCCCGCGATATTGCGGATAGGACACACGGGAAAGGGGTAAGAGAGCCAGGCATGCGCACAGCAGGTTAGATGAATAAATGAAATAATACAAGAGGCATGGAGAGTCGCAATAGACCAGAAATATATATCACTACAATTACAGGAATGAATAAATACATCCAAAGACCCATATATATAAAAAAACTATATATAAAATAACAATGAACACACAAATAGTGCCATAGTTGTGAAAGAGAGGTTGTAAAGGACCAAAAATATGTCCTCTAAAACAAATGCATGCAAAAAGTGACATGGGCAAAAAGCAATAAGTACTAAACAAAATCATGAATGAAAATTATATAATTATAGGCAAAACAAATGCGGTAAAAATATGCAAATAAGTGAAAAAAAAAATAATAATTTTATTTGTTATTGATAACTGGTGTACACAGTCAAAAGGTCCATCGATCCATAAGAGATATCCTGAACTGTATCAATGTAATCCAGTCAGAGAAAGGCCATGGATGACAACTAAATAGACAAAACAAAAAACTAAATGAATAAAAACAAGCAATAAATATAAAAGGCAACCCCACTACCACAAAACAAAAGAATACAGAATATATAAAGGGGTTATTAGGTCCAAACAATAAAGATCACAAGAATGCCCCAAAGTTAAGAGTCTCATTTAAACCCGCAGGGGAAAGAGTCCCTAAAGTCCAAATCCATTTCGCCTCACATTGAGCTAATCGTGATTTCAGTCCACCTCCTCGTATATTTATTGGGATACAATCGATGCTACGTACTAGTAGTAATGTCGGATTGCTATCATGATATTGTGCAAAATGTTTAGCAATTGGCTTAAATTTATCATGTTCTATGTTATTTGGTACTTAATAGCCAACGCAGAACACTGGCTCGGCTTGGCTTTATATAGCCCAGAGGTGCGTCATGCCACCACCCTCTCCACTTACGTCCCAATAGGCCGATTACTACCCAGCCATGATGTGGTTACTTTCATGGGGGTAAGGTGGCTATGTATGAGGCGGTCGCCTAAGTTACGGAATGTACGTAGAGTGTGTAGAACTTGTGAGGCCTGATCAAATGTACCATCATGTGTACTTGTTTAGGTGGCTCCTCTCATGTACGTGGTACTAGCAATTCATTCTTATCGCAGATTTGTGCAGAAGTCGGAGGAGCCTGACCATAAAACCAAGATCATTTACAACCCCAATTCCAATGAAGTTGGGACGTTGTGTAAAACATAAATAAAAACAGAAAACGATGATTTGCAAATCCTTTTCAACCTATATTCAATTAAATACACTACAAAGACAAGATATTTAATGTTCAAAAGGATAAACGTTATTGTTTTTTGGCAAATATTCACTCATTTTGAATTTGATGCCTTCAACACGTTCCATAAAAGCTGGGACAGGGGCAACAAAAGACTGGGAAAGTTGAGGAATGCTCCAAAAAACGCCTGTTTGGAGCATTCCAGAGGTGAAATGGTTAACTGGAAACAGGTGAGTGTCATGATTGGGTGTAAAGGGAGCATCCCCAAAAGGCTCAGTCATTCACAAGCAAGGATGGGGTGAGGTCCACCACTTTGTGAACAACTGTGTGAGCAAATAGTCCAACAGTTTAAGAACAATGTTTCTCAATGTACAATTGCAAGGAATTTAGGGATTTCATCATCTACAGTCCATAATATCATCAAAAGATTCAGAGAATCTGGACAAATCTCTGCAAGTAAGAGGCAAGGCCAAAAACCAACATTGAATGTCCGTGACCTTCAATCCCTCAGGCAGTCCTGCAATAAAAATCGGCATCATTCTGTAACAGATATTACCACATGGGCTGAGGAACACTTCAAAAAATCATTGTTAGTGAACACGGGTCATCGCTACATCTACAAGTGCAAGTTAAATCTCTACCATGCAAAGCGAAATCCATAAACGCCGCCGGCTTCTCTGGTCCCGAGCTCATCTGATTTCTTTGCAAATCATCGTATTCTGTTTTTATTTATGTTTTTTTACACAACGTCCCAGCTTCATTGGAATTGAGGTTGTATGTATCGTCTATGGCCCATGGTCCATGTCCAGGAGAATTGAAGTCACAAAGTATTTTAGGTTTAGTGGCAAGAGTTGGAATTTAAATAATTTTCAGATTTTATTAAAATATAGAGAATAACATGGCATTTGATGGAAATTTGTGGAAATTGGAAAAAAAAATTGCAATTATCAGTATGTGGCATGATCTGCTATTCAGACAGATAGTCATACCACCCAAATACATTAATACATATTATCTACCACATCTCTGCTTTATATTGGCATCATATTTTAATCTATTAATTTTATTTTTAATCTATTTTAATTTATTTTGGACGTTAGAAGGCTTACAAGTGTAACAGCGATTTTCCAGATTTACAAGAAAATTTCCCAAACTAATAATTTAGGGGCCACTTCAGCTCTGAAGGAGATCATGAAGCCCTATGAATTAGAAACCCCATTTTCAAAACGATACCCCTCAAATAATTCAAAACAGCATTTGGGAAGTTTATTAGCCCTTTAAGCATTTCACGAGAATTAAAACAATATGGAGGTGAAATTTAGACATTTCATTTTTATCCAATAATACATTCATTTAGCCGTAAACTGACCACATTCACAAAGGGTTAAAGGAGAAAATGCATCTCACAGTTTGTTATGCAATTTCTGCTGACCATAGAAATACCCCACATGTGGGTGTAAACTGATATTTGGGCATAACCCCCCAAAAGTGACCCCGTTTTGGACACTACACCCCTCTCAGAACATATCAAGGGGTATAGTGAGCATTTTGACCCCACAGCCGTTGCACAGATTTTATTAAATGTGTAAATGAAAAATTACTAAAACGTCACTTTATCCCCAAAGTTTTCATTTTCACAAGGGGTTAAAGGAGAAAAAGCACCCCACAGTTTGTTAAACAATTGCTCCTGAACACGCCAATACCCCATATGTGGTTGTAATCTGCTGTATGGGTACATGGTGGGATTCAGAATGGAAAGAGCGCTATTTGGCTTTTGGAGGGCAGATGTTGCTGAAATAGTTGAAAATGAAAATTTACTTTCTTTCCAATAAACTGTCAAATTAGTCCCAAATTTTTCATTTTCACAAGAGGACAAAGGAGAAAAAGCTCCCCAAAGTTCGTCACACAATTTCTCCTGATCACAGTAATACCCCACATTTGGTTGTAATCTGCTGTATGGGTAACATGTTGGGGCTTAGATTGGAAAGAGCACTATTTGGCTTTTGGAGAGCAGCTTTTGCTGGAATAGTTTTCAGGTGCCATGTCATATTTACAGAGCCCCTAAAGTACCAGTTCAAAAAGTGACCCTATTTTGGAAATTACACCCCTCAAGGAATTTCTTAAGAGGTATGGTGAGAATTTGTCTTATTTTTGGAGAAACACGATAGCACCATATTTTTAATTTTTACAAGGGGATAAAGAAGAAAAAACACACCACAATTTGTTACACAATTTCTCCTGAACACAGAAATGCCCCATATGTGGTTGTAATCTACTGTATGGGTACATTGTGGGGCTCAGAGTGGTAAGAGCGCTATTTGGCTTTTGGAAGGCAGATTTTGCTGGAATAGTTTTCAGGTTTCATGTCACATTTGTAGAGCTCCTAAAGTAGCAGTACAATGGAAACTCCTCAAAAGTGACCCCCATTTTAGAAACTACACCCCACAAGGAATTTCTCAAGCGGTATTAACATTTTGAGCCTAATAGTGCTTCACAAAAATTAATGTACAAAGTGAAAATTTAAATTTTTCAAGAAATATGCCATTTCAGTGCCCAATACATTGCGCCCACTTTGTGTCATCAGAAACATGGACTCCTAAAACTATTAAGTGGGCTATCCCGGGTACAAAAAAGTTATATATGTATATGTGGGCGTAAACTGCTGCTTGGGCACACAGCCGGGCTCAGAAGGGAAGGAGCACTGCGCTTTTTAGCTTTTGGAGTATAGATTTAGAGGGACTTTCTGGACGCCATGTTGTTTTTGCAGATTCTTGGAGTTGCCAATTGGAATTCCCCAAGACGAGACCCCATTTTGTAGGAGCAATTTTAGGGCCTCTGCAAATATGACATGACGTCCAAAATCCAACAATCTAAATCTACGCTCCAAAAGCCACATAGCGCTCCTTCACATCTGTGCCCTGCTGTGTGCCCATACAGCAGTTTATGTCCTCATGTATGACACTGGTGTACTAAGGATAACATACTTAACAATGCCATATGTGGGCACCGCAGGGCACAGAGGGGAAGGAGTGCTAATTTGGCTTTTTCCATGCAGCGTACTGCAAAAGTAACATGCTACCTTTATTCTGCGGGTCGGTACGATTACGGCGATACCTACAGTAATTTTTTTTGTTTTTTTTATGTGTTACTAATTCTATAGAACAAAAACCCATTTGGGGACAAAAATCAATTATTTGTGCATTGCCATCTTCTGAGATGCGTAACATTTTTATTTTTCTGTTAACAGAGTTAGTTGAGGTCTCATTTTTTGCGGAAAACCTTTCCTTTTTATTTGTATTGTTTTGGGTACATATGAGTTTTTGATCACTTTTTATAGCATTTTTTGTAAGGCTAGATTGCCAAAAATCATTATTGTGTTTTTTTTCTGGTTTTTTTTCCCCCGACATTCACCATGCAGGTTAAATAATGTTTTACTTTTATTGTATGGATTGTTGCGGATGCGGCGATACCAAATAAGTATTGTTTTGATTAATTTTAGTTTTTTTTTTTATAGAATTAATTTTATAAAGCAAAGGGACATTTTGGGTCTTTATTCATTTATTAATTTTTTTTAATGCACTTTATTTTTATTTTTTCCACTTTTTTTTACATTTTGTACTTGTCCCACTTGGGGACCTGAACCAGCGATGCTCCGATACACTGCAATACAAGAGTATACACATGTATTGCAGT
>CAMRHE010002080.1:0-13286 GCA_947044405.1 Leptodactylus fallax | reverse complement strand
CATTATGCTGTGGGAGCAGATGGACGGGGACATTAATCTGTGGGGATAGCTGGAGGGGGACATTATATTGTATGGGGCCACTAGGGAGGCATTATACTATGTGAGGGCCACTAAGGGAGCATTATAATATGTGGAAGTCAGCTATTTCTAAGTGTTGGTGATGGGCCCTAAACCTTTGCTCTGGGCCCACCAATGCAGCCGCTACTGAACCTCATGATACAGTAGGTTAAAGCAGAATCTGGCAGTAGTGGCATGTGAGAAAACCCCCACCTCAGTGATGTGACGAATGTACTGGCATCATCACGGCTGTCATGGACATTTTATTGGGGTGATCCAGGTTCAGGTTTTCTATTTTATGTGTAATTAATTTTTATTGAAAATAGTTTTCATATAACAGGTACAGGAAATAACCAGAATAACCTGGTGAGGTTAAGAAATCATGAAGTCTGTAACAACGGCTTGGCACAGATGCAACTAGCGATATACAGATGTAGGCATCGAGGGAGATCCCCGAAAGGGACTGCCCGTCTCCCACAAATATATATATAAAAAAACAGATATAATGCATCTTTGATATAGTAATAGCATCTAGAAAACAATGGAAAGTGGACAACTATAGAGAAAAGAGAGGGGAGGCATAGGGAATAGGTACAGTTATGTCCATAAATATTTGGACAGAGACATTTTCCTAGTTTTGTAAATAACTGTAAACAAAATGTTAATTTCTAATACTTGGTTGTTCTCCCTTTGTTGGCAATGACTGCCTGAAGTCTTGAACTCATGGACATCACCAGACGCCGCTGTGTTTCCTCCTTTAATGCTCTGCCAGGCCTTTTCTGCAGCGGTTTTCAGTTGCTGTTTGTTTGTGGCCTTTCTGTTTGAAGTTTAGTCTTTAACAAGGGAAATGCTGCTCAATTGGGTTGAGATCAGGCGACTGACTTGGCCATTCAAGAATATTCCACTACTTTGCTTTAATAAACTCCTGGATTGTTTTGGCTTTATGTTTTGGGTCATTGTCCATCTGTATTATGAAACAACAACTAATCAGTTTGGCTGCATTTGGCTGGATTTGAGCACACAGTAAAAGAAAGACAAGAACATGCAGCTAAAGGATGTACTAAACAAGGTTACTAGATGTGGTAAAGAGGACCCAAGACAGGATACTCAGAAGGAAAGTAAGAAAAAGGAAGTAACAGAGCACAATCTGAAATGTTTTTACACAAACGCACAAAGCATGGGAAACAAACAGGGACAATTAGAGCTGATAATACTGAAGGAAAATTATGATGTCATTGGTATTACAGAAACTTGGTGGAACGATAAGCATGATTGGAACATACAGATGGAAGGATACAACTTATTCAAAAAGAATAGAACTAATAAAAGAGGGGGAGGAGTTGCATTGTATATTAGAAAAGAATACATCTCCACAGAAATTACAGTTCTACAGAATGATAATTTATTAGAAAATATTTGGGTAGCAATTCAAGGGAAAAACAATGATAAGGACATCATAATAGGTGTTTATGATAGACCACCAGGACAGACGGAAGACATGGATGAGATTTTTTCACAGCAAATGACCACGCTTTCAAAGAAACATGAAATAGTTATCATGGGAGACTTCAATTACCCAGACATACATTGGGAAACCCACATAGCTACGAGTAAAGGCTCTATCAAATTTTTGTCCTCTCTAGCAGACAACTTCATTGCCCAGCTAGTAGAAGAAAACACGAGAGGAACATCCATTTTGGACCTAGTTTTAACTAATAAGGAAGATATGGTTAAGGAACTAAGGTTAGCAGGGAAATTGGGATTCAGCGATCATGCTATACTTGAGTTTGGGGTTGTAAGAAGAAGAAGACCTGAGAAGACAAATACTACAAGGCTTGATTTTAGTAGGGCAGATTTTAGGGGCCTAAAGGTAATGGTTAGTAGAATTCCATGGCGAAAAATTCTTAAGCACAAAAATGCACATGAAGGGTGGGAAATTTTCCGTAGGGAAATCATTAATGCACAGGAACTAACAATACCTAGAAGGAAGAAAAATGGGAAGCACCTAAAAACACCAGGATGGATGACTAAAAAATTACATAACCTGCTAAAAAAGAAAAAGGAAACATACAACAAGTGGAAGATGGGAGCTATAACTAAGGGAGAGTATACAGCAGTTTGCAGACTCTGCAAGATAAGCATTAAAGGAGCTAAGGTTGAACACGAATTGAAGCTTGCAAAAGAGGTTAAGAGTAAGGTAAAAGGTTTTTGGGGATATGTTAAAAGCAAAAGAAAAGTGAAGGAAACCATTGAAGTCCTGAGGAATGATAAGGGTGAAAAAGTTAACATGGTGGAACAGCAGGTGGAGTTACTAAATTCATATTTTGTATCCGTTTTCTCTCAAGAAATTGATGGAAATATCAACATTAATGGTGATAGTGATGAGGGAAAGGAGGACTCCAAGCTGAGTATAAGTGAAGGTTTGGTAATAGAGCATTTAGCTAAGATTAAGGAAACCAAGTCCCCAGGACCGGATGATTTACACCCTAGAGTCCTGAAAGAGTTAGCAGAGGAAATAACAGAACCCCTTTCTATAATCTTCAATAAGTCATGGTAAACAGGAGTGGTCCCTCTAGATTGGAAAAGGGCAAATGTGGTCCCCATCTACAAAAAGGGGAAAAGGGACGACCCAGGAAATTATAGGCCGGTAAGTCTGACCTCGATAGTAGGAAAAATCTGAGCCAGCACGGCTTTATGACCAATAAATCTTGTCAGACTAACCTGATTTCCTTTTATAACAAAATCACTGAATGGTTGGACCAGGGGAATGCAGTGGACATAGTATATCTTGACTTTAGTAAAGCATTTGATAAAGTATCACATAACATTCTTATTGAAAAGATGATTAATTATGGCTTTGATAAAAATTCAGTGAGGTGGATTCACAATTGGCTTAAAGATCGGGCACAACGAGTAATACTAAATGGCTATACATCAAACTGGAAGAAAGTAAAAAGCGGGGTGCCACAGGGCTCTGTCCTGGGCCCAGTACTTTTTCATATTTTTATAAATGATCTGGACGATGGGATTATTGGAGAACTCATAAAATTTGCAGATGATACCAAGATAGGAGGAATAGCCAACACTAGAGAGGAGAGAGAGTGTATCCAAAAGGACTTAGACACACTGGAACAATGGACTGAGGTGAACAGAATGGTATTTAACAGGGACAAATGCAAAGTCCTACATCTAGGTAACAGAAATGCAAGAAGCATATATAGTATGGGAGGAATAGAACTAAGTGATAGTACAGGGGAAAAGGATTTGGGCATAATAGTAGATCACAAATTTAACATGAGTCAACAGTGCGGTGCTGTGGCAAAAAAGGCTAAAAAAATTCTGGGATGTATCAAGACGAGTATTGAATCTAGATCAAGAGAGGTAATTATTCCGCTGTACTCTGCCCTGGTCAGACCCCACCTGGAATACTGTGTACAGTTCTGGGCGCCTCAATTTAAGAAAGACATCGATTTATTGGAGCAGGTCCAGAGAAGAGCAACCAAAATGGTGGAAGGTCTGCAAACCATGTCCTACGAGGAACGGCTAAAAGAACTGGGATTGTTTAGTTTGCAGAAGAGAAGGTTAAGGGGAGACTTAATAGCGGTCTTTAAATATCTGAAAGGTAGTCACAGTGCAGAGGGATCTACCCTATTCTCATTAGCGGAAGGAAGTACGAGAAGTAATGGGATGAAACTAAAGGGAAGGAGATACAGATTAGACATTAGGAAAAACTTTTTAACAGTAAGGGTAGTGAGGGAGTGGAATAGGCTGCCACGGGAGATGGTGAGTTCTTCATCAATTGAAATCTTCAAATGGAAACTGGATAAATATATAGCTGGATTGATTTAGGAAAACCTGCTTTTGCAGGGGGTTGGACTCGATGGCCCTTGAGGTCCCTTCCAACTCAAATAAATAAATAAATAAATAATAAATTAGAATATTTTTAAAACGTTCATTTATTTCAGTAATTCAGTAATTCAATTCATAATCAGCGTCTTCCATGATTGTGTGTTCTACTGAACCAGACTGAGGGACCATTTAAAGGCTTAGGAAAACTTGGCAGGCTAGACACTGAATTTACAATACTGAACTTTTTTACAATATTCAAATTTCCTTAGATTTTGGTTTTCATTACCTGTAATCCATAATCAACATTTACAGAAATAAAACACTTGAAATAGAACACTCTGTGTGTAAAGAATCTAGAAAATATAGGAGGTCACTTTTTTAAATTTAATTACTGAAATAAACGGTTCAAAGATATTCTAATTTATTGAGATACACCTGTATACAGAAAATGTAGCTTCTGTCCTGTCCATCATCAATAAACAGTAGTGACCCAGTGCCACTGGCAGCCATGCATGCCCAAGCCATCACACTGCAGCCTCCGCCGTGTTTTACAGATGATGTGGTATGCTTTGGATCACGAGCTGTACCATGCCTTCACCATACTTTTTTCTTTCCATCACTCTGGTAGAGGTTGATCTTGGTTTCATCTGTCCAAAGAATGTTCTTCCAGAACTGTGCTGGCTTTTTTAGATGTTTTTTAGCAAAGTCTAATCTAGCCTTCTTATTCTTGAGGCTTATGAGTGGCTTGCACCATGCAGTGAATTCTCTGTATTTATTGTACTTTCATGCAGTCTTCTCTTTATGGTAGATTTGGATATTGATATGCCTACATCCTGGAGAGTGTTGTTCACTTGGTTGATTGTTGTGAAGGGGTTTCTCTTCACCATGGAAATTATTCTGCGATCATCCACTACTGTTGTCTTCTTTGGGCGTCCAGGTCTTTTTGCATTGATGAGTTCACCAGTGCTTGCTTTCTTTCTCAGGATGTGTCAAACTGTAGATTTTGCCACTCCTAATACTGTAGCAATTTCTCGGATGTTTTTTTTTTCTGTTTTTGCAGCTTAAGGATGGCTTGTTTCACCTGCATGGAGAGGTCCTTTGACTGATTATCTTATTTTATCTGCTTAATTGAGAATGACATAATGAAGGAATTGCCCACACTTGCCCATGAAACAGCTTTTGAGTCAATTGTCCAATTACTTTTGGTCCCTTTAAAAACAGGGTGGCACATGCTAAGGAACTGAAACTCCTAAACCCTTCATCCAATTTTAATGTGGATACCCTCAAATGAAGGCTGAAAGTCTGGACTTTATGTCATTGTCCATTATATAACTAGAACTTGAATATGCTTCAGTAAACAGGTAACAAAAACAAAATTTGTGTCAGTGTCCAAATATAAATGGACCTAACTGTATGTCACACGTGGAATGGGGGAACAAGAAATAGAAGGGACGAGGGGAGGGAAGAGTCAAAACTACAGTGAGGGGTTCCATAAAATAAAAAGATGAGATGAGGCCAAGGAGATCTAGGAAAAAATGTTAGCAAATTCAGTAGACTCCTGAAACACCACCCACGCCCGCCAAAGGGCATCAAACTTGGAGGAGTCAATAAAATCTTCCGCAGCTAAGATCTACATCCTCCATATACGAAGAAACTCCTGGAGCCACTCCATCAAAGAAGGAGCAGTTGTACTTCGCCAGTGTCGAGGAATGAGCGCCCTGGTGGCCGTGAGAAAGTGACACAGGAGGTCCTCCTTCACCCTGGAGACAATATCGGGGATGAGGGAAAGAAGAGCAATCTGAGAAGTTGGCACCAGGTGGTGACCACTAACCTTAGTGTATAAGGAAAATACCAAGGACCAGAGAGGTTGAATCTCCCCACAATCCCACCAGATATGTAAAATGGAACCTCTTTCGGAGCCACAACACCAGCAACGGTAGGGTACACCAGGATAAAACTTATGTAGGAGGTCTGGACAGCGATACCAATGGGTGAGTATCTTAAAGTTCTTCTCCTGAGCACTACATGGTAGTGGAAGTTTCTGGGTGAACAAGAAGAACCAATCAGCAGGGGAGAGGTGCAATTGGAGTTCAGTCTCCCAAGACCTAGTGTAGAATGGTAGGCCCGGCGTCAGCACTCTTAAGAACAGGTCATAGAGAATAGAAAGGGCAAGCGCAGGGGCCTCCGTCTGCTGGAGAATGCTCTAGAGTGCAATGGAACGGAAAGAGAGAAGGGGAAGGAGAAAAAACCTGCGAAGGAAAGCAAGGAGCTGGTTATATTCCAACCAACAAAGGGTATGGTCAGGGAAAGGTGTACACAGTTGCTCAAGAGAAGGAAAGTGAACAGACCTGGTCACTCTGCCTAAGCGAACGTCATCAAAGTCATTCAAACAAAGAATCTATGAAATTATGAAAGAGCAGACTCAGGGGGCCTTCGATTCTGGCTAGTGAACCAGAACAACATCCAATTTGCAGGAAGACCACGGATTTGTAGTAGATATGGATCAGAAAGTCCGGCTCATCCGTTGGTTTTACAAAGCGTCCAAAACTTCAATCTTTTCCAAGAGGTGCCCCATACAAAGTATCCGAAGATCGACTGAAGACGATTGAAAAAATACTGGGCACAAGGATAGGAAGGGCCTGAAAGAGGTAGAGAAAACGTCCATTTTCAGAGCATTTATGCGGCCAAACCAGCACAGGCTAAATGCACCGTACTTCTGGAGATCACTCGCGGTTTTCTCCAACAAGGGAGTATAGTTACAGCAGAACAGGTCAGAAGGGTTGGAGGGAACCTGTGTCCTCAAGTACTTGATCGATTGGGGTTGCCACTTGAACTGAAACTGGGCCGCAAGATGCACCACCTCGGCCTGGGGTAGGGAGATGTTAAGCACCTCGCTCTTGGAAAGATTGACCTTGAAGTTGCTTATATTACCAAAGCACCGAAAAATCATTTAGGATCAACGGAAATGAGATACGGGCCTGGGAGACATAAAGGGGTACAGTAAGGTCATCCCACGCGTTAAGTTCATTAAGCGTCAACCTGTCTTGGGTCTGTTTATGGGCCGTCTCAAGGGAATTCGTTATGGCTAACTTATCGGAGATTCACGCCGAGCATTATTTTTTTTAGCCTTAGTGTTTAGTGTTGTGTTTGATAAAAACACCACAAAGGATGCACTTAAGCACCTCCCAACGCAGCAGTAGCAGTGGGTCGTGGGCCTGACTCTCTTCAAACTCCCATACCATAGAGACAATTTCGGTATTGAAGGTCTCGTCTTTAGGAAGGGTGTCGTTTGGACACCATGAAAAAGGACGCAAAGCAAGGCCAGGGACAGAAAGTGACAGGAAGAGTGGGACGTGATCCGATTAGGGGGTTGATCCGATCCGGGCTGTGAGGGACCAGGAAACAGCATGGTGACTGGTCAGGAAAAAGTCCATTTACCCATTGGATCCATGGGTTGTTACCCCCGAGGACAGTAGGGGAGGTAAGGGGCCAACAGGGCCCAAAAGAAGCTAGAAAGTGTTGTAATAACCCCCAAAGTCCTTGGGAGAGTCCCCAAGTAAAGTCAAACAAGGCAAGCCATTCCAGCTAGGACCAGGCGAGAAGGAATCAGAAGCAGAAGCTCGGCCATGGTCTCGCCTGCAACGACGGGATCTGCACTGGGTTAGGTTTTATATTTTAAAGTGGCCATAGTGCTTTAAAATAAAAAAGACCTTTTAGTCACCTGTCGGTATCTGCGCTGTCACTTCTGATACACTGACAGGGCTTTGTTTAAGTGGCTGTGGTAGTGACATCAGGTTGATGGTATGTGACCCCTGCAACTGGTCCCTGGCCTCAGGGGCCACAAAATTGGCTGTAGCTGTGACATACAACCGCCATTGTAGTCAGATGAACAAAGCCTGGCCAGCATAATGGACATCACCGTAACCAGCAGATAATACTTGTAGATTAAATCACTATGGCCACTTTAAGATAGTAAAACTGAGACCTGATGGAAGGGAACATTCTTATTCTTAACAAATGAAGTAAATTATAACAGATACTAATGGAAAAGCAACAGTTGCCTGAGCGTAACATAAAGTCCATAGACATATTAAGTGGTCTAAACATTTATTTTCTGCATATACAAACATTTAAGGCTCTTTTCACACCTGCACTAGATAAAAAGTACAACATGCTGTGCCAGCATTTTCTCTGGAAGTTTTGACCAGGGGCGTAAGTACCGCTACGGCTGGTATGGTGCCCACAACCTTAAGGGGCCTGGTGGGAGTAATCCCTGCAAGTAATGGGCCCTATTTCTGGTTTCTGAACTGAGTATATAGTTTTATATATGTGAAACTGTGTGATGCTCCTTAAATGGGCTGGTCCACTGGGGGCTGGGGATGTAGAACTGATGGTTCAGTCCAGCCACCAGAGTTTTTGAAAGAGGAAGGAGATCAGGAGTCTTTACCCTGCTTCTAAAGTGTGATGAAGTATTCCAGTCAGTGAGGGAGTTAGAGCCAAGCTTATGAAACTGCACTGCAGCCCTGAGACGGGGAAGTAAGCTGCTTTCATCTTAGAAGAAAGATTCAGGATGCTGGAACCACCATCACCAAGACCTCCCCACATCCACAGTGGACCTTCAAGTAAGATCTCTACCTAACCTGGAGTTATGCTACAGCTATCACCCTATATACTTGCTGAATTGCGATCTGAAATGGTGGGACAATCTCCCCTTTTGTCTCATGGATGGGGAGGAAAAACATTCTCAAGACATATATCCTCCCTAAAATACTCTATGTTCTGCAAACAGTCCCCATCCTCCTCCCTACCTTTTTCTTCAAAAATTTCCCGAGCCTCTTCATTTCATTCCTGTGGAAGATTTCCTGCTTACATCTATGCTACTCCCTCCTAACCCAGCACAATACACAGGGTGGCTTTGAACTCCCTGACATACAATCCTACAACAAGGCTGTCCACCTTGTGAGATGGCTTGAATTGGTCTCCACTGACACTCCCCTCATCCATATTTCCCAGGAACGGCACTTACTGCCCACTCCCTACCAATAGTTTCTCTGGTCTTCTCGTTATTCCCCTAAAGCCTCTGTGGTACTTAGTGTGTGGCAGGCCTTTTTTACTACACTATCTCCATGCACTTCCCCCTCCCCCAGAATGCCCTTGGGCCTCCTTCCTAGTTGGGGCTCCTCTACTCCTCCAGAGCTATATTTCCCTTGGACTCACCTCCTCCACATATCTATCTGCTCCTCACTGATTGACTCGGACCCTCCTCCCCTGCTGTCCCTCTTGTCCGAGGGGGATCGCCATAGGGTGGGCTTCCTCCACGCCCTGTCTTTCCGACTCTCCTATAGGTCCTTCTCTCGTTCTATCCCCCTTCCACTTAGGGATCTTACCTGGCTCGAGAAAATTCCTGACTCCAACAACCCTGGGAATAAATCTACAGATGCATCTCAATAAATTAGAATATTTTTGAAACGTTCATTCATTTCAGAAATTCAGTAATTCAATTCATAATCAGCGTCTTCCATGATTGTGTGTCCTACTGAACCAGACTGAGGGACCATTTCAAGGCTTAGGAAACCTTGGCAGGCGAAACACTGAATTTACAATACTGAACTTTTTTACAATATTAAAATTTTCTTAGATTTGGGTTTTCATTACCTGTAATCCATAATAAACATTTACAGAAATAAAACACTTGAAATAGAACGCTCTGTGTGTAAAGAATCTAAAAAATATAGGAGGTCACTTTTTTAATTCAATTACTGAAAGAAATAAACGTTTCAAAGATATTCTGAGATATTTACTGAGATGCACCTGTATTTCCTATACATATAACAATTTAATCTCAACCCCCTTCCCTCCAAGCCATACTTTGTCGGTGAATGGGAAAGGGAGTTGGGACTTGTATTCTCGGACTCCGTGTCAAATATATCATGAGGATCAGGATTCAGGAAAACTTGTTCAAATTGCTCACCAGGTGGTATAGAACCCTGGTTTTCATCCATAGAATTGACTCCTCTGTCTCTGATCGATGTTGGCATTGCGGCCTGTCCGAAGGGTCCCTCTCGCACATCTGGGTCACGTGCCCCAAAATTAGTCCCTTCTGGAAGGCTGTCGAGAGAGAGATAAAGTCCATTTGTCATGTTGATTTGAAGCTACGACCTGAAACCTTTTTGCTTTGGGCGTCCTTTCCCGACTTCTCTCCCAGACGGTCATGCCTTAACACCTGTTTAATCCAGACGGCCAAACTACTGATTCCTCTTAGGTGGCATGAGACGGACCCCACTTCCATCCCCCAATGGAAGGAAAAGGTTAACCAACTCTACAGATTTGAAGAGCTCTGCAATTGGGGACTCTTGGTTTGTTCTAGTTTCCTCTCCACCTGGGAACCTCGGTACCAACGCACTCGCAGAGATACCTAATTCCCCCCCCCCCTTGTTAATATTTGGCTTCCCTAGGCCTATCAACTGCTCCCTCCCCCTTGGAACCCCGCATGAACTCGCATGACTTACTCTGTATGGACTTCTCTGGTTTTACTTGAGCCTACCAATCGCCCTCCCTCTCTCCCCCTCCCTCTTCTGTTGCCTGTTGGTGTTGTTATCGACTTGTTTATTTAGTCAGATGATGTGGTAAGTGGTCTCAGTGCCTGTATGTATCTCTGCCACACCATTTTGTCACCTCTGTAATGTTTTTTTATTAAAAAATTTATAAATAAAGATTGAAAAAAAAAAAGTAAGTTCTCTACCTCCATCATTGCGAAAGTTGGTAGCTGATATTATGTATCCAGTAAAGTTGTGAACTATTTCCTTGCCACCATGTGTTTCCTGATTCATTTACTTGCACCAACCATCATGGCTCTCCAACTACCATATGGAGGGCAGAAGACTAGAATTTGGAAAGCTCTGCACCAGGAGGGTGCTGTAGGAGTTGGTTAAGTTTACAATCCATTGTGACTACTGCTAATACTACTACAAGGGGCGTATCTTCCATGAGGCGATCGATTTTTTTTTTTTTTAATCCGCTGCTACTTATTGTTTTGTATTGCAATAGGTAGTGGCCGAGACTTTTTACTCACCGGTTCACGCTCCTATCCAGGCCGCCCTCCGCTGCCATGTCTAAAAAAGGGGGCCTTATAAAGGGGTCATATACTGTGTGGGGGTAAAAAAAATTTGGTCATATACTGTGGGGGGTCTTAATAAAGGGGTCATATACTGTGAGGGGCCATATAAAGCGCGGTCATATACTGTGGGGGGCCATATAAAGCACGGTCATATACTGTGGGGGTGCAAAAAAAGGGGTCATATACCTTGTGGGGGCAAAAAAAAAGGGGGTCATATACCGTGTAGGGGGCCAGAAAAAGGGGGTCATAAACCATGTGGGGGACCAAAAAAATGGGGTTGTATATTGTGTGGGGGCCAAAAAAAAGGGGATGTTATACTTTTTTTTGGGGGGGGAGTGCCTTTCTATAGTTCGCCTCGGGCAGCAGAGAGGCTAGGTTCACCCCCGACTACTACTACTACTACTACTACTACTACTACTACTACTACTGCAAACCATTGCTGATGTAACACACTTCATCTTGTCCTGAACATACATTTCCAAATTTCTTCACAACATCACAGCTACAATAGATGTGAGGAGGGGGTGGTGGGTGAAATACTGGTCAAGGACTGCCGAGGGCTGAGAGCAAGCACCTTCTTTGCACATGCCAGTGATGTTGGCACATGAGGTTATTGTAGATTTCAATCTTTACAATCCTAACATGAGGTTATTGTACATTTCAATCTTTACAATCCTAACATGAGGTTATTGTACATTTCAATCTTTACAATCCTAACATGAGGTTATTGTACATTTCCACAATCCACTGGGGGCATTTTTTCATTAATCTAATTTGAACAATCTCCAATATTATTAACACTTTAATTGGCCGAGAAATTACAATCCCTGACTCTATTGTACCCCACATTGTGTGTGCTTATTAGCCCCCAAACGATGAATCTTTTGATCCACGACAACTTCCATTTTTCATAGAAAGCTAATCTAACATTAAGTGAGGGCTAGTCCAGATTAACACGTCTGCCTTGACTGAAGGAAGAGGGGAACCTTCAAGAGGAAAGGAGAGACTTAAGAACTGCGGTGAATAATCCTTAAGGTGTTCACATGCCCTAGCTCTCTTATTAATTTCTGAGCCCATGGTATCAGTTGTGGGTGTATAGGATGGGGAGCAATGCTAGCAGAAGGCGATGACTCACAATGGGGGAAACCCTTATGTTTCTGATCTGCCCCCTAAATAGGAAATTGAAAGGTTTCTTGCCCTGCCTGGTGGCCTCTCTGAATCTCTCTGAGATTACCACCTTGCATCTCAGCCTGCTCTCTTTTGTTAGCAGGTTATGATATTGTGTGAATTGGTTTTATCAGTAATTGTATTCTATAACCAACCTGGAGAGGAGTCAGATATGGAGACCTCTGTATCCATGTTACATGGCCAGCACAGGTCACAGCTCTGGTTTAGTAGAGGACAGGAGGCCATTGATATATCAGCCTTCAAGTCAGTAACACTATACAGAGATGGAGAGACAAAAGAGGGATTTCTCCTTGTGGTTTGGAGTTTTCCATGAAATACTTGTGTCCTGGACCAGGGATTCCTCTATATTTTATGTATTGTCCTATATGAGATGGTTTATATGGAGGAGAACATTGTCTCATTGTCTTGTAAAACACATTTTCTGGGGCCATCTTTCTGCTCTTTGGATATTACATAGAAACTTCCTATCCCTGTTCTCATTCTTTCTAGTTCTAGATCTTTTATTCTGAGGACAATAATCATTTCTCAATCCCATAAAATCCCATGTTAGAATATAATGTCACTACAAGTGTTAGGAGATATTGGAAGGTAAGAACTTGGTTCTCACAATCCTTGAGCGCCATCCGCTGGTTAATCATTGTCTATCAGCAGTGTAAATACTAAATTCCTTATAAAGTCTTTCCATCATAGAAGTCTCCAATCTCTTCATGTAGTAAAGGACATGAACACTTTCTTACTATTTTCTAAGTGTCTCTTTTATAATGTATTGGAACAATAAAATGTGTTTCTCAAGACCTGAATCCATGATAAAATGTCACTACAGTCTACCAGTCACCGAGACATCAAAAGTCCGGAGAAAAAGGGTAAAATCTCTCGGCTCCATCCAGTAGTTACATAGCTGTATACTCCCCTCATAGAGCCCTGAATAATGGGGACACCTATGGACTGGCCCCTTATAGATCTCTAGGGGTATGTAAGGGGTACATTGTGCCTATCCAGTGACCTCTCCTCATACACAAATATCTCACCGCTCAGCTCTTTTCATGTCTTCTCTGTGTTTCACTTGGGTAGTGAG
>CAMRHE010002079.1:0-13294 GCA_947044405.1 Leptodactylus fallax | reverse complement strand
TATGTACACAGTGACTGTACCAGCAGAATAGTGAGCGCAGCTCTGGAGTATAATACAGGATGTAACTCAGGATCAGTACAGGATAAGTAATGTAATGTATGTACACAGTGACTGCACCAGCAGAATAGTGAGCGCAGCTCTGGAGTATAATACAGGATGTAACTCAGGATCAGTACAGGATAAGTAATGTAATGTATGTACACAGTGACTGTACCAGCAGAATAGTGAGCGCAGCTCTGGAGTATAATACAGGATGTAACTCAGATCAGTACAGGATAAGTATGTAATGTATGTACACAGTGACTGCACCAGCAGAATAGTGAGCGCAGCTCTGGAGTATAATACAGGATGTAACTCAGGATCAGTACAGGATAAGTAATGTAATGTATGTACACAGTGACTGTACCAGCAGAATAGTGAGCGCAGCTCTGGAGTATAATACAGGATGTAACTCAGGATCAGTACAGGATAAGTAATGTAATGTATGTACACAGTGACTGCACCAGCAGAATAGTGAGCGCAGCTCTGGAGTATAATACAGGATAAGTAATGTAATGTATGTACACAGTGACTGCACCAGCAGAATAGTGAGCGCAGCTCTGGAGTATAATACAGGATGTAACTCAGGATCAGTACAGGATAAGTAATGTAATGTATGTACACAGTGACTGTACCAGCAGAATAGTGAGCGCAGCTCTGGAGTATAATACAGGATGTAACTCAGGATCAGTACAGGATAAGTAATGTAATGTATGTACACAGTGACTGTACCAGCAGAATAGTGAGCGCAGCTCTGGAGTATAATACAGGATGTAACTCAGGATCAGTACAGGATAAGTAATGTAATGTATGTACACAGTGACTGTACCAGCAGAATAGTGAGCGCAGCTCTGGAGTATAATACAGGATAAGTAATGTAATGTATGTACACAGTGACTGCACCAGCAGAATAGTGAGCGCAGCTCTGGAGTATAATACAGGATGTAACTCAGGATCAGTACAGGATAAGTAATGTAATGTATGTACACAGTGACTGTACCAGCAGAATAGTGAGCGCAGCTCTGGAGTATAATACAGGATGTAACTCAGGATCAGTACAGGATAAGTAATGTAATGTATGTACACAGTGACTGCACCAGCAGAATAGTGAGCGCAGCTCTGGAGTATAATACAGGATGTAACTCAGGATCAGTACAGGATAAGTAATGTAATGTATGTACACAGTGACTGTACCAGCAGAATAGTGAGTGCAGCTCTGGAGTATAATACAGGATGTAACTCAGGATCAGTACAGGATAAGTAATGTAATGTATGTACACAGTGACTGTACCAGCAGAATAGTGAGCGCAGCTCTGGAGTATAATACAGGATAAGTAATGTAATGTATGTACACAGTGACTGTACCAGCAGAATAGTGAGCGCAGCTCTGGAGTATAATACAGGATAAGTAATGTAATGTATGTACACAGTGACTGCACCAGCAGAATAGTGAGCGCAGCTCTGGAGTATAATACAGGATGTAACTCAGGATCAGTACAGGATAAGTAATGTAATGTATGTACACAGTGACTGCACCAGCAGAATAGTGAGCGCAGCTCTGGAGTATAATACAGGATGTAACTCAGGATCAGTACAGGATAAGTAATGTAATGTATGTACACAGTGACTGCACCAGCAGAATAGTGAGTGCAGCTCTGGAGTATAATACAGGATGTAACTCAGGATCAGTACAGGATAAGTAATGTAATGTATGTACACAGTGACTGCACCAGCAGAATAGTGAGCGCAGCTCTGGAGTATAATACAGGATAAGTAATGTAATGTATGTACACAGTGACTGCACCAGCAGAATAGTGAGCGCAGCTCTGGAGTATAATACAGGATAAGTAATGTAATGTATGTACACAGTGACTGCACCAGCAGAATAGTGAGCGCAGCTCTGGAGTATAATACAGGATAAGTAATGTAATGTATGTACACAGTGACTGTACCAGCAGAATAGTGAGCGCAGCTCTGGAGTATAATACAGGATGTAACTCAGGATCAGTACAGGATAAGTAATGTAATGTATGTACACAGTGACTGTACCAGCAGAATAGTGAGCGCAGCTCTGGAGTATAATACAGGATGTAACTCAGGATCAGTACAGGATAAGTAATGTAATGTATGTACACAGTGACTGCACCAGCAGAATAGTGAGCGCAGCTCTGGAGTATAATACAGGATAAGTAATGTAATGTATGTACACAGTGACTGTACCAGCAGAATAGTGAGCGCAGCTCTGGAGTATAATACAGGATGTAACTCAGGATCAGTACAGGATAAGTAATGTAATGTATGTACACAGTGACTGTACCAGCAGAATAGTGAGCGCAGCTCTGGAGTATAATACAGGATGTAACTCAGGATCAGTACAGGATAAGTAATGTAATGTATGTACACAGTGACTGTACCAGCAGAATAGTGAGCGCAGCTCTGGAGTATAATACAGGATGTAACTCAGGATCAGTACAGGATAAGTAATGTAATGTATGTACACAGTGACTGCACCAGCAGAATAGTGAGCGCAGCTCTGGAGTATAATACAGGATGTAACTCAGGATCAGTACAGGATAAGTAATGTAATGTATGTACACAGTGACTGCACCAGCAGAATAGTGAGCGCAGCTCTGGAGTATAATACAGGATAAGTAATGTAATGTATGTACACAGTGACTGCACCAGCAGAATAGTGAGCGCAGCTCTGGAGTATAATACAGGATGTAACTCAGGATCAGTACAGGATAAGTAATGTAATGTATGTACACAGTGACTGCACCAGCAGAATAGTGAGCGCAGCTCTGGAGTATAATACAGGATAAGTAATGTAATGTATGTACACAGTGACTGTACCAGCAGAATAGTGAGTGCAGCTCTGGAGTATAATACAGGATGTAACTCAGGATCAGTACAGGATAAGTAATGTAATGTATGTACACAGTGACTGTACCAGCAGAATAGTGAGCGCAGCTCTGGAGTATAATACAGGATGTAACTCAGGATCAGTACAGGATAAGTAATGTAATGTATGTACACAGTGACTGCACCAGCAGAATAGTGAGCGCAGCTCTGGAGTATAATACAGGATAAGTAATGTAATGTATGTACACAGTGACTGTACCAGCAGAATAGTGAGTGCAGCTCTGGAGTATAATACAGGATGTAACTCAGGATCAGTACAGGATAAGTAATGTAATGTATGTACACAGTGACTGTACCAGCAGAATAGTGAGCGCAGCTCTGGAGTATAATACAGGATGTAACTCAGGATCAGTACAGGATAAGTAATGTAATGTATGTACACAGTGACTGTACCAGCAGAATAGTGAGCGCAGCTCTGGAGTATAATACAGGATGTAACTCAGGATCAGTACAGGATAAGTAATGTAATGTATGTACACAGTGACTGTACCAGCAGAATAGTGAGCGCAGCTCTGGAGTATAATACAGGATGTAACTCAGGATCAGTACAGGATAAGTAATGTAATGTATGTACACAGTGACTGTACCAGCAGAATAGTGAGCGCAGCTCTGGAGTATAATACAGGATAAGTAATGTAATGTATGTACACAGTGACTGCACCAGCAGAATAGTGAGCGCAGCTCTGGAGTATAATACAGGATGTAACTCAGGATCAGTACAGGATAAGTAATGTAATGTATGTACACAGTGACTGCACCAGCAGAATAGTGAGCGCAGCTCTGGAGTATAATACAGGATAAGTAATGTAATGTATGTACACAGTGACTGTACCAGCAGAATAGTGAGCGCAGCTCTGGAGTATAATACAGGATGTAACTCAGGATCAGTACAGGATAAGTAATGTAATGTATGTACACAGTGACTGCACCAGCAGAATAGTGAGCGCAGCTCTGGAGTATAATACAGGATGTAACTCAGGATCAGTACAGGATAAGTAATGTAATGTATGTACACAGTGACTGCACCAGCAGAATAGTGAGCGCAGCTCTGGAGTATAATACAGGATAAGTAATGTAATGTATGTACACAGTGACTGTACCAGCAGAATAGTGAGCGCAGCTCTGGAGTATAATACAGGATGTAACTCAGGATCAGTACAGGATAAGTAATGTAATGTATGTACACAGTGACTGTACCAGCAGAATAGTGAGCGCAGCTCTGGAGTATAATACAGGATGTAACTCAGGATCAGTACAGGATAAGTAATGTAATGTATGTACACAGTGACTGTACCAGCAGAATAGTGAGCGCAGCTCTGGAGTATAATACAGGATAAGTAATGTAATGTATGTACACAGTGACTGCACCAGCAGAATAGTGAGTGCAGCTCTGGAGTATAATACAGGATGTAACTCAGGATCAGTACAGGATAAGTAATGTAATGTATGTACACAGTGACTGCACCAGCAGAATAGTGAGCGCAGCTCTGGAGTATAATACAGGATGTAACTCAGGATCAGTACAGGATAAGTAATGTAATGTATGTACACAGTGACTGCACCAGCAGAATAGTGAGCGCAGCTCTGGAGTATAATACAGGATGTAACTCAGGATCAGTACAGGATAAGTAATGTAATGTATGTACACAGTGACTGTACCAGCAGAATAGTGAGCGCAGCTCTGGAGTATAATACAGGATAAGTAATGTAATGTATGTACACAGTGACTGTACCAGCAGAATAGTGAGCGCAGCTCTGGAGTATAATACAGGATGTAACTCAGGATCAGTACAGGATAAGTAATGTAATGTATGTACACAGTGACTGCACCAGCAGAATAGTGAGCGCAGCTCTGGAGTATAATACAGGATGTAACTCAGGATCAGTACAGGATAAGTAATGTAATGTATGTACACAGTGACTGCACCAGCAGAATAGTGAGCGCAGCTCTGGAGTATAATACAGGATGTAACTCAGGATCAGTACAGGATAAGTAATGTAATGTATGTACACAGTGACTGCACCAGCAGAATAGTGAGCGCAGCTCTGGAGTATAATACAGGATAAGTAATGTAATGTATGTACACAGTGACTGCACCAGCAGAATAGTGAGCGCAGCTCTGGAGTATAATACAGGATAAGTAATGTAATGTATGTACACAGTGACTGCACCAGCAGAATAGTGAGCGCAGCTCTGGAGTATAATACAGGATAAGTAATGTAATGTATGTACACAGTGACTGTACCAGCAGAATAGTGAGCGCAGCTCTGGAGTATAATACAGGATGTAACTCAGGATCAGTACAGGATAAGTAATGTAATGTATGTACACAGTGACTGTACCAGCAGAATAGTGAGCGCAGCTCTGGAGTATAATACAGGATGTAACTCAGGATCAGTACAGGATAAGTAATGTAATGTATGTACACAGTGACTGCACCAGCAGAATAGTGAGCGCAGCTCTGGAGTATAATACAGGATAAGTAATGTAATGTATGTACACAGTGACTGTACCAGCAGAATAGTGAGCGCAGCTCTGGAGTATAATACAGGATGTAACTCAGGATCAGTACAGGATAAGTAATGTAATGTATGTACACAGTGACTGTACCAGCAGAATAGTGAGCGCAGCTCTGGAGTATAATACAGGATGTAACTCAGGATCAGTACAGGATAAGTAATGTAATGTATGTACACAGTGACTGCACCAGCAGAATAGTGAGCGCAGCTCTGGAGTATAATACAGGATAAGTAATGTAATGTATGTACACAGTGACTGTACCAGCAGAATAGTGAGCGCAGCTCTGGAGTATAATACAGGATAAGTAATGTAATGTATGTACACAGTGACTGTACCAGCAGAATAGTGAGTGCAGCTCTGGAGTATAATACAGGATGTAACTCAGGATCAGTACAGGATAAGTAATGTAATGTATGTACACAGTGACTGTACCAGCAGAATAGTGAGCGCAGCTCTGGAGTATAATACAGGATGTAACTCAGGATCAGTACAGGATAAGTAATGTAATGTATGTACACAGTGACTGTACCAGCAGAATAGTGAGCGCAGCTCTGGAGTATAATACAGGATAAGTAATGTAATGTATGTACACAGTGACTGTACCAGCAGAATAGTGAGTGCAGCTCTGGAGTATAATACAGGATGTAACTCAGGATCAGTACAGGATAAGTAATGTAATGTATGTACACAGTGACTGTACCAGCAGAATAGTGAGCGCAGCTCTGGAGTATAATACAGGATAAGTAATGTAATGTATGTACACAGTGACTGTACCAGCAGAATAGTGAGCGCAGCTCTGGAGTATAATACAGGATGTAACTCAGGATCAGTACAGGATAAGTAATGTAATGTATGTACACAGTGACTGCACCAGCAGAATAGTGAGCGCAGCTCTGGAGTATAATACAGGATGTAACTCAGGATCAGTACAGGATAAGTAATGTAATGTATGTACACAGTGACTGTACCAGCAGAATAGTGAGCGCAGCTCTGGAGTATAATACAGGATGTAACTCAGGATCAGTACAGGATAAGTAATGTAATGTATGTACACAGTGACTGTACCAGCAGAATAGTGAGCGCAGCTCTGGAGTATAATACAGGATAAGCTAATGGTAATGTATGTACACAGTGACTGCACCAGCAGAATAGTGAGCGCAGCTCTGGAGTATAATACAGGATAAGTAATGTAATGTATGTACACAGTGACTGCACCAGCAGAATAGTGAGCGCAGCTCTGGAGTATAATACAGGATAAGTAATGTAATGTATGTACACAGTGACTGTACCAGCAGAATAGTGAGCGCAGCTCTGGAGTATAATACAGGATGTAACTCAGGATCAGTACAGGATAAGTAATGTAATGTATGTACACAGTGACTGTACCAGCAGAATAGTGAGCGCAGCTCTGGAGTATAATACAGGATGTAACTCAGGATCAGTACAGGATAAGTAATGTAATGTATGTACACAGTGACTGCACCAGCAGAATAGTGAGCGCAGCTCTGGAGTATAATACAGGATGTAACTCAGGATCAGTACAGGATAAGTAATGTAATGTATGTACACAGTGACTGTACCAGCAGAATAGTGAGTGCAGCTCTGGAGTATAATACAGGATGTAACTCAGGATCAGTACAGGATAAGTAATGTAATGTATGTACACAGTGACTGTACCAGCAGAATAGTGAGTGCAGCTCTGGAGTATAATACAGGATAAGTAATGTAATGTATGTACACAGTGACTGTACCAGCAGAATAGTGAGCGCAGCTCTGGAGTATAATACAGGATGTAACTCAGGATCAGTACAGGATAAGTAATGTAATGTATGTACACAGTGACTGTACCAGCAGAATAGTGAGCGCAGCTCTGGAGTATAATACAGGATGTAACTCAGGATCAGTACAGGATAAGTAATGTAATGTATGTACACAGTGACTGCACCAGCAGAATAGTGAGCGCAGCTCTGGAGTATAATACAGGATAAGTAATGTAATGTATGTACACAGTGACTGCACCAGCAGAATAGTGAGTGCAGCTCTGGAGTATAATACAGGATGTAACTCAGGATCAGTACAGGATAAGTAATGTAATGTATGTACACAGTGACTGCACCAGCAGAATAGTGAGCGCAGCTCTGGAGTATAATACAGGATGTAACTCAGGATCAGTACAGGATAAGTAATGTAATGTATGTACACAGTGACTGTACCAGCAGAATAGTGAGCGCAGCTCTGGAGTATAATACAGGATAAGTAATGTAATGTATGTACACAGTGACTGCACCAGCAGAATAGTGAGCGCAGCTCTGGAGTATAATACAGGATAAGTAATGTAATGTATGTACACAGTGACTGTACCAGCAGAATAGTGAGTGCAGCTCTGGAGTATAATACAGGATAAGTAATGTAATGTATGTACACAGTGACTGTACCAGCAGAATAGTGAGTGCAGCTCTGGAGTATAATACAGGATAAGTAATGTAATGTATGTACACAGTGACTGCACCAGCAGAATAGTGAGCGCAGCTCTGGAGTATAATACAGGATGTAACTCAGGATCAGTACAGGATAAGTAATGTAATGTATGTACACAGTGACTGTACCAGCAGAATAGTGAGCGCAGCTCTGGAGTATAATACAGGATGTAACTCAGGATCAGTACAGGATAAGTAATGTAATGTATGTACACAGTGACTGTACCAGCAGAATAGTGAGCGCAGCTCTGGAGTATAATACAGGATAAGTAATGTAATGTATGTACACAGTGACTGCACCAGCAGAATAGTGAGCGCAGCTCTGGAGTATAATACAGGATAAGTAATGTAATGTATGTACACAGTGACTGTACCAGCAGAATAGTGAGCGCAGCTCTGGAGTATAATACAGGATGTAACTCAGGATCAGTACAGGATAAGTAATGTAATGTATGTACACAGTGACTGTACCAGCAGAATAGTGAGCGCAGCTCTGGAGTATAATACAGGATGTAACTCAGGATCAGTACAGGATAAGTAATGTAATGTATGTACACAGTGACTGTACCAGCAGAATAGTGAGCGCAGCTCTGGATGTAATCAGGACGTACAGGATAAGTAATGTAATGTATGTACACAGTGACTGTACCAGCAGAATAGTGAGTGCAGCTCTGGAGTATAATACAGGATGTAACTCAGGATCAGTACAGGATAAGTAATGTAATGTATGTACACAGTGACTGCACCAGCAGAATAGTGAGCGCAGCTCTGGAGTATAATACAGGATGTAACTCAGGATCAGTACAGGATAAGTAATGTAATGTATGTACACAGTGACTGTACCAGCAGAATAGTGAGCGCAGCTCTGGAGTATAATACAGGATGTAACTCAGGATCAGTACAGGATAAGTAATGTAATGTATGTACACAGTGACTGCACCAGCAGAATAGTGAGCGCAGCTCTGGAGTATAATACAGGATGTAACTCAGGATCAGTACAGGATAAGTAATGTAATGTATGTACACAGTGACTGTACCAGCAGAATAGTGAGCGCAGCTCTGGAGTATAATACAGGATGTAACTCAGGATCAGTACAGGATAAGTAATGTAATGTATGTACACAGTGACTGTACCAGCAGAATAGTGAGCGCAGCTCTGGAGTATAATACAGGATGTAACTCAGGATCAGTACAGGATAAGTAATGTAATGTATGTACACAGTGACTGTACCAGCAGAATAGTGAGCGCAGCTCTGGAGTATAATACAGGATGTAACTCAGGATCAGTACAGGATAAGTAATGTAATGTATGTACACAGTGACTGTACCAGCAGAATAGTGAGCGCAGCTCTGGAGTATAATACAGGATGTAACTCAGGATCAGTACAGGATAAGTAATGTAATGTATGTACACAGTGACTGCACCAGCAGAATAGTGAGTGCAGCTCTGGAGTATAATACAGGATGTAACTCAGGATCAGTACAGGATAAGTAATGTAATGTATGTACACAGTGACTGCACCAGCAGAATAGTGAGCGCAGCTCTGGAGTATAATACAGGATGTAACTCAGGATCAGTACAGGATAAGTAATGTAATGTATGTACACAGTGACTGTACCAGCAGAATAGTGAGCGCAGCTCTGGAGTATAATACAGGATAAGTAATGTAATGTATGTACACAGTGACTGCACCAGCAGAATAGTGAGCGCAGCTCTGGAGTATAATACAGGATAAGTAATGTAATGTATGTACACAGTGACTGCACCAGCAGAATAGTGAGCGCAGCTCTGGAGTATAATACAGGATGTAACTCAGGATCAGTACAGGATAAGTAATGTAATGTATGTACACAGTGACTGTACCAGCAGAATAGTGAGCGCAGCTCTGGAGTATAATACAGGATGTAACTCAGGATCAGTACAGGATAAGTAATGTAATGTATGTACACAGTGACTGTACCAGCAGAATAGTGAGCGCAGCTCTGGAGTATAATACAGGATGTAACTCAGGATCAGTACAGGATAAGTAATGTAATGTATGTACACAGTGACTGTACCAGCAGAATAGTGAGCGCAGCTCTGGAGTATAATACAGGATAAGTAATGTAATGTATGTACACAGTGACTGTACCAGCAGAATAGTGAGTGCAGCTCTGGAGTATAATACAGGATGTAACTCAGGATCAGTACAGGATAAGTAATGTAATGTATGTACACAGTGACTGTACCAGCAGAATAGTGAGCGCAGCTCTGGAGTATAATACAGGATGTAACTCAGGATCAGTACAGGATAAGTAATGTAATGTATGTACACAGTGACTGTACCAGCAGAATAGTGAGCGCAGCTCTGGAGTATAATACAGGATGTAACTCAGGATCAGTACAGGATAAGTAATGTAATGTATGTACACAGTGACTGCACCAGCAGAATAGTGAGCGCAGCTCTGGAGTATAATACAGGATAAGTAATGTAATGTATGTACACAGTGACTGTACCAGCAGAATAGTGAGCGCAGCTCTGGAGTATAATACAGGATAAGTAATGTAATGTATGTACACAGTGACTGTACCAGCAGAATAGTGAGTGCAGCTCTGGAGTATAATACAGGATGTAACTCAGGATCAGTACAGGATAAGTAATGTAATGTATGTACACAGTGACTGTACCAGCAGAATAGTGAGCGCAGCTCTGGAGTATAATACAGGATAAGTAATGTAATGTATGTACACAGTGACTGTACCAGCAGAATAGTGAGCGCAGCTCTGGAGTATAATACAGGATGTAACTCAGGATCAGTACAGGATAAGTAATGTAATGTATGTACACAGTGACTGTACCAGCAGAATAGTGAGCGCAGCTCTGGAGTATAATACAGGATGTAACTCAGGATCAGTACAGGATAAGTAATGTAATGTATGTACACAGTGACTGCACCAGCAGAATAGTGAGTGCAGCTCTGGAGTATAATACAGGATGTAACTCAGGATCAGTACAGGATAAGTAATGTAATGTATGTACACAGTGACTGTACCAGCAGAATAGTGAGCGCAGCTCTGGAGTATCAGGATAGTACAGGATAAGTAATGTAATGTATGTACACAGTGACTGCACCAGCAGAATAGTGAGCGCAGCTCTGGAGTATAATACAGAGATCAAGTAATGTAATGTATGTACACAGTGACTGTACCAGCAGAATAGTGAGCGCAGCTCTGGAGTATAATACAGGATAAGTAATGTAATGTATGTACACAGTGACTGTACCAGCAGAATAGTGAGCGCAGCTCTGGAGTATAATACAGGATGTAACTCAGGATCAGTACAGGATAAGTAATGTAATGTATGTACACAGTGACTGTACCAGCAGAATAGTGAGCGCAGCTCTGGAGTATAATACAGGATAAGTAATGTAATGTATGTACACAGTGACTGTACCAGCAGAATAGTGAGCGCAGCTCTGGAGTATAATACAGGATGTAACTCAGGATCAGTACAGGATAAGTAATGTAATGTATGTACACAGTGACTGTACCAGCAGAATAGTGAGCGCAGCTCTGGAGTATAATACAGGATGTAACTCAGGATCAGTACAGGATAAGTAATGTAATGTATGTACACAGTGACTGTACCAGCAGAATAGTGAGCGCAGCTCTGGAGTATAATATCAGGATAAGTAATGTAATGTATGTACACAGTGACTGTACCAGCAGAATAGTGAGTGCAGCTCTGGAGTATAATACAGGATGTAACTCAGGATCAGTACAGGATAAGTAATGTAATGTATGTACACAGTGACTGCACCAGCAGAATAGTGAGCGCAGCTCTGGAGTATAATACAGGATGTAACTCAGGATCAGTACAGGATAAGTAATGTAATGTATGTACACAGTGACTGTACCAGCAGAATAGTGAGCGCAGCTCTGGAGTATAATACAGGATAAGTAATGTAATGTATGTACACAGTGACTGTACCAGCAGAATAGTGAGTGCAGCTCTGGAGTATAATACAGGATAAGTAATGTAATGTATGTACACAGTGACTGTACCAGCAGAATAGTGAGTGCAGCTCTGGAGTATAATACAGGATAAGTAATGTAATGTATGTACACAGTGACTGCACCAGCAGAATAGTGAGTGCAGCTCTGGAGTATAATACAGGATAAGTAATGTAATGTATGTACACAGTGACTGCACCAGCAGAATAGTGAGCGCAGCTCTGGAGTATAATACAGGATGTAACTCAGGATCAGTACAGGATAAGTAATGTAATGTATGTACACAGTGACTGTACCAGCAGAATAGTGAGCGCAGCTCTGGAGTATAATACAGGATGTAACTCAGGATCAGTACAGGATAAGTAATGTAATGTATGTACACAGTGACTGTACCAGCAGAATAGTGAGCGCAGCTCTGGAGTATAATACAGGATAAGTAATGTAATGTATGTACACAGTGACTGCACCAGCAGAATAGTGAGCGCAGCTCTGGAGTATAATACAGGATAAGTAATGTAATGTATGTACACAGTGACTGTACCAGCAGAATAGTGAGCGCAGCTCTGGAGTATAATACAGGATGTAACTCAGGATCAGTACAGGATAAGTAATGTAATGTATGTACACAGTGACTGTACCAGCAGAATAGTGAGCGCAGCTCTGGAGTATAATACAGGATGTAACTCAGGATCAGTACAGGATAAGTAATGTAATGTATGTACACAGTGACTGCACCAGCAGAATAGTGAGCGCAGCTCTGGAGTATAATACAGGATGTAACTCAGGATCAGTACAGGATAAGTAATGTATGTACACAGTGACTGTACCAGCAGAATAGTGAGCGCAGCTCTGGAGTATAATACAGGATGTAACTCAGGATCAGTACAGGATAAGTAATGTAATGTATGTACACAGTGACTGTACCAGCAGAATAGTGAGCGCAGCTCTGGAGTATAATACAGGATGTAACTCAGGATCAGTACAGGATAAGTAATGTAATGTATGTACACAGTGACTGCACCAGCAGAATAGTGAGCGCAGCTCTGGAGTATAATACAGGATGTAACTCAGGATCAGTACAGGATAAGTAATGTAATGTATGTACACAGTGACTGTACCAGCAGAATAGTGAGTGCAGCTCTGGAGTATAATACAGGATGTAACTCAGGATCAGTACAGGATAAGTAATGTAATGTATGTACACAGTGACTGTACCAGCAGAATAGTGAGCGCAGCTCTGGAGTATAATACAGGATGTAACTCAGGATCAGTACAGGATAAGTAATGTAATGTATGTACACAGTGACTGTACCAGCAGAATAGTGAGCGCAGCTCTGGAGT
>CAMRHE010002078.1:0-13332 GCA_947044405.1 Leptodactylus fallax | reverse complement strand
AGTTTATTGTACTAACAGAAAATGTGCAATATGCATTAAGCGAGAACTCGACCGGTGCAAAAGTATGGGCACCTCAACAGAAAAGTGACATTAATATTTAGTAGATCCTCCTTTTGCAAAATAACAGCCTCTAGTAAACTTCCTGTAGCTTTTAATCAGTTCCTGGATCCTGGATAGGAAGGTATTTTTGACCATTCCTCTTGACAAAACAATTCCAGTTCAGTTAAGTTTGATGGGCAGAACATGGACAGCCCATTCCAAAATTATCCCACAGATGTTCAATGATATTCAGGTCTGGGGACTGGGATGGCCATTCCAGAACATTGTAATTGTTCCTCTGTATGAATGCCTGAGTAGATTTGGAGTTATGTTTTGGATCATTGTCTTGCTGAAATATCCATCCCCGGTGTAACTTCCAAATTCGTCACTGATTCTTGTACATTATTCTCAAGAATCTGCTGATACTGAGTTGAATCTATGCGACCCTCAACTTTAACAAGATTCCCGGTGCAGCATTGTCAACACAGCCCCAAAGCATGATGGAACCTCCACCAAATTTTACAGTAGGTAGCAAGTGTTTTTCTTGGAATGCTGTGTTTTTTGACGCCATGCATAACGCCTTTTGTGTATTGACAAAAGAACTCAATCTTTGTTTCATCAGTCCACAGGACCTTCTTCAAAAATGAAGCTGGCTTGTCCAAATGTGCTTTTGCATACCTCCGGCGACTCTGTTTGTGGCGTGCTTTCAGAAACAGCTTCTTTAGCATCACTCTCCCATACAGCTTCTCCTTGTGCAAAGTGTGCTGTATTGTTGACCGATGCACAGTGACACCATCTGCAGCAAGATGATGCTGCAGCTCTTTGGAGGTGGTCGTAGTTGTCCTTGACTGTTCTCACCATTCTTCTTCTCTGCCTTTCTGATATTTTTCTTGGCCTGCCACTTCTGGGCTTAACAAGAACTGTCCTAATGGTCTTCCATTTCCTTACCATGTTCCTTCACAGTGGACAGGTTAAATCTCTGAGACAACTTTTTGTATCCTTCGTATGAACAACTATGTTGAACAATCTTTGTTTTCAGATCATTTTAGGGATTGTTTTGAGGGCCACTTGATGCCACTCTTCAGAGGAGAGATTCAAAATAGGAGAACAACTTGCAATTGTACAGTTAAATACCTTTTCTCATGATTGGATACACCTGGCTATGAAGTTCAAAGCTCAGTGAGGTTACAAAACCAATTTTGTGCTTCAGTAAGTCAGTAAAAAGTAGTTAGGAGTATTCAAATCAATAAAACTATAAGGGTACCCACATTTTTGTACCGGTCAAATTTTTGGTTTTAATGCATATTGCACATTTTTTGTTAGTACAATAAACCTCATTTCAATCCTGAAATATTACTGTGTCCATCAGTTATTAGATATATCAAATTGAAATGGCTGTTGCAAACACCCAAATATTTTAGAACTAAAAAATGATTAAGATTAATAGGGTGCCCAAACTTTTTCATATGACTGTATATATATAATATATATACAGTATATACATGTGTATATATATATATATATATATATATATATATATATATAATATTGTATTATTCTCTAAAATAAATACATATGTTCATAAAAAGATAAACCACAAGCATTTAAGTGCATTGTGTAAAGGGTTATTATTGCAGCTTCAGAGTAAATGTTTGTGTGTCTAATGAAAAGTTATAAAATGTTTCAATATGCTCTTTGTATCATTTTTTCGGAAGGATCTAATAACTGGACTATACCTATAATTAAGTTAAATACCGCTTTTTTTTTTCCATCATGTGATCACATGATGGAAAAGAAAGATTTTACTTTTTTGTGTGTTGGGTTTATTTACAATGTATACAGCCTGAAAATCTGTACCAAAATGAGCAAAGAAATCTGTATATATTGCAGGGATTGATACAGTTCCAACATTGTATAATGAATCGCCTGTAAAGACCCCTCTAGGGATAATCTACATTATATAAATATACACTTATATACATTATAAGTAAAGTATATACAAACAAGTTTCGAAATTAAAATAATAAGAAATTAGATCAATACAAACAATTCTTAAGAAAAAAATTTCTTAGTAACTTAAAGTGTAACTGTTGTCTCAGACTACTTTGATAAATAAATAGTACAAGCAACAAGAATCTTATTATATATATCTTTTTTATATAATCTATATATCTATTATATAATCTTATTATTTGCCTCTTTTTTCACTTATCATATACCTTTCCTTTCCCTGCACTCATCTTTCACTGTTAATTCAGTGGTAAAGTCCATCTTCAGTGAGATAAGAGGTGAGACATGACAAGAAAATTACCTATTTTTTTAAACAAAGTTTTTATGGTACGCATATTTTTAAAAATTTAGATTTTTAAAATTTTAATATCACTGCTTGTTTATATTTTTTTGCTATAGTAGTAAAGTGCAATTTTTACTCTGATCATTAAGCCTAAAAATACAGTCATGTCCAAAAGTTTTGAGAATGATACAAATGGTAGGCAAAGTCTACTGCTTCAGTTTTTCTAATGGCAATTTGCATATAATCCAGAATGTTATAAAGGTGATCAGCTTAACAACAATTACTTGCAAAGTCAATATTTGCATAGAAAATGAACTTTATCCCCCAAAACACATTTCAACATCATTGCAGCCCTGCCTTAAAAGGACCACCTAACATCGTTTCAGTGATTGCTCCATTTACACAGGTGTGGGTGTTGATGAGGACAGGCTGGAGATCCAATCTGTCATGATTAAGTAAGAATGACACCACTGGACACTGAAAAAGGAGGCTGGTGCTTGCCATCATTGTTTCTCTTCTGTTAACCATGGTTATCTCTAAAGAAACACGTGCAGTCATCATTGCACTGCACAAAATTGGCCTAACTGGGAAAGTATTGCAGCTAGAAGATTGCACCTCAGTCAGCAATCTATCGCATCATCAAGAACTTCCAAGGAAGGTTCCATTGGTGCCAAAAATGCTCAGGGCGCCCAGAAAGACCAGCAAGCGGCAGGACCTTCTCTTAAAGTGTTTCAGCTGCGGGATCGGGCTACCAGCAGTGCAGAGCTTGCTGAGGAATGGCAGCAGGCAGGTGTGAGTGCATCTGCACGCACTGTGAGCAACGGAGACTCTTGGAGCAGAGCCTGGTCTCAAGGAGGGCAGCAAAAGAAGCCACTTCTCTCCAGAAAAAACATCAAGGACAGACTGATATTCTGCAAAAGGTACAGGGAGTGGACTGCTGAGGACTGGGGTAAAGTCATTTTCTCTGATGAATCCCCTTTCGATTGTTTGGAACATCTGGAAAACAGCATTCGGAGAAGAAGGGTGACATACCACCAGTCTTGTCTCATGCCAACTGTAAAGCATCCTGAAACCATTCATGTGTGGGGTTGCTTCTCAGCCAAGGAATCGGCTCTCTCACAGTCTTGCCAAAAAACACAGCCATGAATAAAGAATGGTACCAGAATGTCCTCCAAGAGCAACTTCTCCCAACCGTCCAAGAGCAGTTTGAGCTCAACAATGCCTTTTCCAGCATGATGGAGCACCTTGCCATAAAGCAAGAGTGATAACTAAATGGCTCAGGAACAAAACATAGACATTTTGGGTCCATGGCCTGGAAACTCCCAAGATCTTAATCCCATTGAGAACTTGTGGTCAATCATCAGAAGACGGGTGGACAAACAAAAACCAACAAATTCAGACAAAATTAAAGCATTGATTCTGCAAGAATGGACTGCTATCAGTCAGGATTTGGTCCGAAGTTGATTGAGAGCATGCCAGGGAGAATTGCAGGGTCTGAAGAAGAAGGGTCAACACTGCAAATATTGACTTGCTTGCATTAACTCATTCACAGCAACTGTCAATATAAGCTTCTGTTACTCATAATATGAATGCAATTATATTTCTGTATGTGATAAAAACATCTGACAAACACACATAAAAACCAGAGGGCAACAGATCATGTGAAAATAGAATATTTGTATGTTCTCAAAACTTTTGGCCATGACTGTGAACTGCAACTTGACAATTTTTGTAGAGGCTTTCTTTGCAACATTCACCTGATTTATTTCTGAACATGATTACTATAGAATATAACACCTTTATAGATAAGACCACATAACACCCATCATTACATCCACTACTGACATTACTGATGATGACAAAGCTTATCTGATCCATCTCTTTGCATAGACTTCAGTGAGTCAGCTCCAGTCTATTGCTGCCTATGTCCATGACTATGCTGTAAAACAGTACTCAACTACTTTTAGTAAGGGTCCGTTAACTGGGGTTCACTATCAAGTAAAGGTCTGAGCTGAACAGAGGTCGAACACGTCCAGTATTTACAGTATTTTTCGAACAAAAATAGGCGTCTGACTATAAAATGCACAAGAAAAATTAGGAAAAATATTTCCTAATGTGGCATTATACCGTGTGAAGGGCACTAAGGAGAATTATACTGTGGGGTGGGGACACTGAGGAGCATTATTTGTATATGTTGTATTTGTATTGCTTATCTTTGCATTGTATATCTTTGCTGCTGTAGCCCACTGAATTTCCCTATGGTGGGACAATTAAAGGATTATTATTATTATTCTGTGGGTGAGGGCACTAAGGATCATTATACTGTGCGTGGGGGCACTAGCTAATATATGGTGGGTGGAGGCACAAAGAAGCATTATACAGTGGGTTGGGACACTAAGGAGTACATTATACCTCATGGGGCACTAAAGAGCATTATACGGTGTGTGGGGGGGTACTACGAAGCATTATATGGTGTATGGGGGTGAGCTGTGAAGGAGCATTATACAGTGCATTAGGGCATTAAGGAGCAGTATACTGTGGGGGCACTAATGAGGCATTAATGCCACCACACAGTATAATGCCCCATTATTGTATCTACTAATGGTATGATCCTTAATCCGCCCCACCACACAGTATAATTGCCCAGTAATTATTTATCTCTCCCACCCCACTGTCCCCAAGCCCTGATCCCTACACTAAGCAGCAGCAGCGATCAACAATTGTCTCTGCTGCCTGTGCAACGCGCGCTGTCCTAGTGAAGGCAGGGGTCTGGACTGCTGGGTGGCCACGGTCCGGTTTTGAACCACAGTCCGCCAGTTGAGTATCCTTGCTGTAAAAGCATATCACTAAATGCTGTTAACATAGCAAAGCAGAAATTCAATCAAGATGGCAGCCCACACAATCATGTACAGAAAAATAGGGAAGAAATCTAATATCAGAAAATAAGAACAGATTAGAAAAAGTGATGCATGTCACTGCTTAGTTTTAATACACATATTTAAAAATTGTTAACACATTTCCTTTTAATGTAAATGATCTATATCTTTACATCTAAACTCTACAGTAGGTTTTTATAAAGGTATTTGTTTAGCAAATGACCATTCTGCAAGTAACCTGAAGGTGGCAGTATTTCAGTGATTACAGTAATACCTCGTACACTCGCGTTTCCGAATTTGCGAATTCACAGATTCGCGATTTTTTTTGGCAACTAACATGTATAGATTTTGCTCTTTTTTTCAGATCTGTGAAATTTAATTAAAAAAACACCTTCGTAATGTGTGGGCAATGGCGTCTGTTCGTTACGTACCCCGGTAATTGATTTCATTTTACTGTGAGTGTATAAGAAAAATGAATGAATGTATTAATATACAGTACTGTACAGTATACTTTAGTATACTGCACAGTACAGTAAAAATTTATTGATATTTAGGGGTTAAACATTAGAAACCGGCATTGTAAGCGCTTCTAAGCGCTTGTACCAAACATTCGCGATTCCCTCGCGATCCGCGTGCCAGCTCTGGCACCTAACCTCGCGAATGTACGGTATTACTGTAGTTACATAGTAAAATGTAACCTTCAGATGTTCACTGAAGATGAGCATAAGAACAAATATCCTGTCAACTAAGGCTGGGACCACATCTGCATTCGTCAATCCGCTTGAAATCAATTATGTGAAATCTTCAAAAATTGATTACGAATGATCCGGATTAAAATCCATTGATTTCAATAGGTTTTAAAGTAAACGCAAGTATCAGTTTGTGCCATTTCCGTCTGGTTTCTGCTTTTTTGTGCGGAGAAAAGTAGAACTTGAAGGACTTTGTCTCATTACTAAAAATAAGGATTCAGACGGACAGCAACCAATCCGTTTTTAACATTAAAGTTCTATGGGAAACGGATTACAAACGGATTACAAACTGTGCCAATCAGTTTGCGTCCGTTTTGCAGTGCGTTTTTCCCTCTGTGCATGCTCAGAATGAAGAAGGGAAAGAAAAAGAAACGGATCGGTCAAAAACAGACACAAACTGACACAAACGGTCAGTTTTTTTGAACGGACACCCATCGACCCGTACTTCGTTCACACCTCGCTTGCTATCCGTCCGTCGTCTATGCGTTCTAAATGTCAGAAAAGGTTAGGGCGGTTTAGCGATTTCGTTTAAAAGCCCATTCACTTCAATAGGCTTTTACAGCAATACGTAGGTGTCCGATTGCAACTCTCGACTCCAAACCGCTTTTTTGTCGGACACAAAGTCGGACATGCAGGACTTTCTGTCCATGCAAAAAAAAAGGATACACGTGGACCGTCGCCAAACTGTCTTTTTTTTAACATTAAAGTCTATAGGAGACGGACACAAACGGATTGGAATCCGTTTGTGTCCGTTTACAATCCGTTTTTTTTTTAAACTCGGTTTTATTGAAAATTGCGTATCAGACAAAGGAAAGAAATCAAAACAAATACATAACATGTTGCGAACACAGGGGGGGCAAAATTGAACGAGAGATTTCAATGTAAATTCACTCACGCACCACATCACACCTCGCCAGGTCCTCGTCCCATCCGGACCATATAACGTAGACTCGGTACAGAAAGAATATAATCTTCATGCGTAATACTGTATACATCAGTTATCATGTACAAAACATGCAGTCAATAAGTCAAGGGTAACAACAGGATACACTCCAAAATGAAGGAGGTCGTGGATACTCCTGGTGTCTCGCGCCCCTCACGGCATAACCAAATTAATGGCAGAGCGCAATGAGGGAGCCGTATATTGGGTTACCGGAGAATTGCACCATGTTCCCCACACCTTATGGAATTTCTGAGGGCACCCTCTCCCTTTATACACAATCTGGTTATAAGGAAGAACGAGTATTAACAGTTTCTTCCACTGAGATACTGATGGGGGTTTCGGGCCATCCATCGCAGTGCGATAACTTTCCTAGCATAAAATAAAGACTCCCTCAAAGGGATTACAACATGGTGTTGCCATATTTCTTCATCCCTGTCATCCGGCCGAAAGGCACATATCTCTGAGGTTAATGGTATAGGTTTAGCCAGAACTTCCGCCAGGGAGGTCCACGACCCCTTTCCAAAAACATTGTATGATCGGACATTTCCCAAATCATATGCCAAAAGTCTGCCTGTGGACAAAGACACCTAAGGCATCCGGGGGTTGGGCAGACGTCCCATTTTGTATAGACGGGAAGGTGTCAAGTAACATTGGTGTAGAATATACGTTTGAATCAGTTTGTTGTAGCTGAAGGTGACACATGTTGAGGAGATTCAGGATATCTTGAAACATCTCATCTGTGAGAGTTGGGATATTTATGCTCCATTCGCGTCAAGGCCGGGGCGTCCGAAGTGGACACCTGGCCTGTATCAGATGTGCATATAAAGTAGATATCAAACCCCCAGGGCCCTGTGAGCGAAGTATGCCGATGAGCGGATACTCAGATATATTGTCCAATCGATCCGGGAACTGAGAAGGAGTGCATGTCTAATCTGTAGATATCTAAAGAACTGCGTTCTAGGGATGCCATAGGAGGAGCTGAGCGGGTCAAACGTTTTAAACCCCTTGTATGTACAGGTCCTAAGAGAGGACACGCCATACTGCGACCAGGCCGGGGCACCAGGCAGGGCAAATCACGTCGGCAGACCAGGGTTGTGCCCCAGCGGGGTCTCCGCAGGTATATCAGAATAAGTGGACACCTTTTACGCACAGACGCCAGACCTGCCTCGCCGGGTGTGGATGGGCAACAATTTCCCCCTAAACAAGGCCCGGGTGTTTCAACACCGGCCACAGATTATGCAGACCCAGGTGGTGAGCCAGATGTGCCTCGGACCCCGGTGGGGAATCAGATGGGAGCCACTTCCTAATAAAACGGAGCTGTCCTGCTAGGTAGTAAAGAAACAGATAGGGAGTGATGTGCCCCCGAGTGCTTCGGTCGTTGTAGAATGACAACTAAGCTTAGATCTAGAGTTTCCCCATATAAAGGAGATAATGAGGGAGTCCATTTGTTTAAAAAATCTAAGGGGCACGGACACAGCAGAATGGCTTATAGCATATAGACATTTGGGTAGTACTATCATTTTAACTAGGTTGATTCTACCAGCCACCGACAAAGGCAGTGTAGCCCAAAGATTAAACTTAACCCTAAAGTGCGAGATGAGCGGAAAGATGTTCTGTTCCAAAAAACACCTAGGTCCCTAGATATAAAGATGCCCAGGTATTTGCAGGTTGAGACTGTAGTCAATCCACATACCACATTCCCCTCAGCTACACTTGACCATGGCCAATATGCATGTATAAGGACTTAGCCCAATTGGTCCGTAGGCCAGAATAATTACCAAATTCGTCAGTGATAGCCATGGCTCTGGGCAGAGACCGGGAGGGTCGCTCATAAGCAGGAGTAAGTCATCGGCATATAGTGCTGTTCTCTCCTCCCGGGTGCCTATCACTATACCTTTATATATGGGGTCATTCCGAAGCAGTTTTGCCAAGGGTTTCACCGCCAGAGCAAACAGTAGCGGTGACAATGGACATCCTTGTCTTGTACACCCTACCCAAAGGAAAGTAGGAAGACAACGCGCCATTAATGGACAGTGCCGCTCTAGGGGAACAAGTAAGAAGGGAAATCCAGGTAACAAACCCCTCTCAAAATCCGTATCCTCGCAACACCTGCAATAGAGAAGGCCACTCGACAGAGTCGAACGCCTTTGTTGCATCTAAAGAAGCCATCGCCCAGTCATGTGAGGATGATGCCCCAATCTGAGTTATCACCTGAGCCCTTCTAAGATTATCCGATGTGGATTTTCCAGGCATAAAGCCTGTCTGATCCGGATGGACAAGGTCGAGAACAACAGAATTTAGCCTTTTCCTAACATTTTAGTAAGGAGTTTATAATCTATATTAAGCAGTGATATAGGCCTATATGAGCCACAGTTAGCGGATCCTTGTCGGGCTTAAGTAACAGGATAATGGTGGCGTCATAAAAGGACTCCGGGAGACTGGGACCCACAAAGGCAACGTTATAACAGTCCAGCAACACCGGGAGAAGCAGGCCCCCATACTGGGCATAAACCTCACCGGGATGCCGTCCGGACCCGCCGATTTGCCCCTTGCCATATCTGCCAGGGCACCCGAAGACTCCTCTAGCGTAAAAGGGGAATCTAAAAATTCACGTTGGTCTTCTGACAATGTGGGAAGGGGGATCAAGCCCAAATAGGTGGCAAGCTCTCCGTCAGTGACTCTAAGCTTGGAGAGGTATAACTCACTGTAATACCTATAAAATCTGTCACTAAATGGCTACGCATGGACAGTACCTCCCCGTCTCTGGATGCACTCGTAGTATGGCAGGTGAGGCTGTGTTTTGATGTATTAGTTGAGCTAGAAAGCTGCTCAACTGGTTACCGAGGTTCATAAAACTTCTGTTTGCTAAAAAACAGAGACCTTCGTGCCTTGTCATGCAGTATGTACAGATGTTGTCTACCCGTCTGCAACCATTGAGACCTAGCCTCATCAGTTGGATTAGCCACGTATGCGGCTTGAGCGAGGCACACTGGGTCGCCAAGGTGGTCTCCAACAGCGAGGATTCCCTCTTTACAAAGGAAATGGAGGACTTAATACAACCCCTAAGATATGCCTTCATAGTTTCCCATAAGAGGGGCGGAGGAGTGTTTGGGGGTGTAATGGTCAAAAACGTCTGATTGATCAGGTGTTCGATCATGTGGTACAAATAGTTTCTTCCAAAATGGGGTGGATTCGCCAACCCTGTCGTGGCTTAGCAACCGTACTACTATTTAATTGGACCAACAACGGGGAATGATCAGGCACTGCCCTGGGTAAATAGGATATGGTCTGCAACAAAGAATAATACTTTGAGTATTTCCAAAGCATGGTCAATCCTGGACAGAGTGTGTCTGTTGGCAGAGTGACAGGAAAAAAGTGCGGGCCTCCGGAAACTGGACCCGCCACAAATCCAACCACCCCAATTCACGGATCACTCCGGCCATTGTAGTAGGGCGAGGCAGAGAGGGGGGAACCTGGCTCCGCGGGGGAACCGATCCAATACAATATCCATAACTGTTGGTAAAAGTCACCCAAACATAATGCAATAGCCCCAGGGAATCGGGTAGAAACTGCGCAGCCTCTGGAGCACAGCAAGATCAGACGCCGGTGGCAAGTACACACCAAGGACAACATACAGGACAGAGTCAGCCCAGGCCTGGACAAAAACGTATCGTCCCTGGGGTCCCTTACAGTAGGGCTGGCTCCCACCTGAGTCTACGATGCACCAAGATGGACACCCCCTGGAGATAGGAAGTGTGTGTAGAGTGAGCCGCCCACTGAACCCATGGCTTCTGAAGTCACCTGGGTTATCTGGGACCAAATGAGTTTCTTGAAGGCATATGAGGTGTGGGTCAGCCCTCCTAATCTGAGAGAAAACCAACGACCTCTTTCGTGGAGCTACCCAGGCCCCTCACATTCAAAGATAGTACACTAAAGGACGCCATGGTCGTCTAAGAGTGTAATGTAATCATGGCAATTCAGGACCCCAAAAGTGACCCGCCTGCAGTGTGTAGTGCGTGGCTGAGTGAGACACAAAGTGGTGTGCAGCAACCTAGGAACAATATACAAGCGAATTGAGCAATTACAACCCTAAAGGGTGTGAGACATACTACTGGCATAAACAAACAATATTTGTTAAATTAACCGTGGCTACAATTAAGAAGGGAAGAGTGCACCCAAAGTGGTTGGTATACGGGACTGTCTTAAAGGTATGGATAATCACTAGGCTAGGAGATATACTATTCAACAGAGCCAGGTTCACATGAGTAAATGAGATACACATTTGAGGAATTCAGCCAGCCCAGGTAACCATAAGACTACAAGGATACTATAATAACAGAACCGCACTTTTCATAAAACTGCCTATTGAATAAACAAGAGCATCCCGTAATACATAAGTCCTTATGTATGGTCCGTCCGGACCTCTCACCACACGCCGTCAGGATCTGTCGTCTCGGAGATCGAGGAAGAAGAGATAGCCAGTCCTCCACATCCCTCGGTGAAGTAAAGAAAAGGGACCTGCCGTCATGGACGACCCGAAGACGTGCTGGGTAAATCATGGAGTATTGTATAGCCTTTTCTCTCAACCGCCTCTTAACGGCCACGAAGGATGCTCGGGTCTTCTGGAGAGCCGCCGCGCGAAATCTGGAAACATGGCCACTGCTGCTCCGTTGTACTTAAGCTCGCCGGCCTGGCGCGCAGCCTTAGCACCGCCGTATCCCGGTCCGTGGCTTGTCAATCAGACGGGCCAACAAGGGTGGGGGTGCGCCTGAAGGCGGCAGTTTAGCAGACCCCTATGGGCCCGTTCCACTGCAAATATTGGTGAGAAGTGAGCCTCCGACGCAGGACATTTTTCAACCACCCCTCACAAAGACGAGGATCTTCACCCTCCGCCCGCTCCGGCAGGCCCAGGATACGGAGGTTGTTTCGTCGCAATCTATTCTCCAAGTCATCCGCACGCTGGGTCCACAAACTTGCAGCTCTCTCCAGCTCCCTGGAGTTTGGCAGGAAGTGGGTTAACAGTGTCCTCTACCTGAAGACCCGATCTCCACCTCACACCCCTGCCTCGCAAAGGTCTAAAGTCCTGACGGAGCAGGCCCAGGTCGATTTTTACCTCCTCAATTTTCCCGGTCAGCGAAGTGCCGGCATGGATCGCCTCCAGTAGCTGTCCAGTAACTTGCTTTAAAGTGGGCTCGGGGTCCTCCTCTGGAAGGGCAGGAAGGCTGCCTCAAGCGATGACGATGTAGAAGAGGATGCTGCCCTGGAGAACCCCTAGGCGGTCAGAGACAGAGGTTGATTGCGGCGACTCATTTTGAGGGGTCGGCGACGCTCTTCCCCTGCGTTCCGTACGGGTGGATATGTTGGCGGAGGAGGATGTGATGTGTAAGACCGGGCCGGCCCCCAGAGGATTATAGACAAGGTCTCTGGCTAATAGCAGTTGCACGTAGGGGCCTCTATGTCAGGCCACAAGGGCCAATAATGACATTGAGGACAGACAGTAACTCAGGATCAATAGTATCGTGGGCAACAGACACTGGATTATAAGCAATGTCTCCAAGAGAGAGCCGTCAGCAAAGTATTGAAATAAATAGATTGCCAGGAGGAACTAAGCGGAACGGATGACAACTCAGCGATCGAATAGTGCCGATAGCAACAGTCACTGGATTATAAGTAAGGCCTCCAAGAAGGCCAGTAGCGAAGTGATGGAGTGAATGGAGTGCCAGGAGGAACTAGAGGAGGACAGATGGTAATAAACAGTCCAGTAGCACATACAGCAACCGTCATTTAGTTATAAGTAAAGCCTTCCAGAGAAGCAGTCAGCAGGACGATAAATCGTACAGAGGCACACACTTCAATGGGTCAGAGACAGTTGATGGCTGCCACAGATATTGCCTTGCACTACTGCCCCAGAGGAGCCAGGGGGATGGTCCTATCGTGCCCAGCAGCAAGCAGGAGGAATGCCGGCTCCAAACTTCCAGGCAGGGATAGAAGGAACCGTCAGAGATAGGCTCAGCTGCTTCCAGGAACGCCAGACTCAGCACCCTCATCAGCAGATGGCCAAACCGGTCAGGAGTTAAAATGGCCGCCCGCCACGTGGAAGAGGGAGACCGCCGTCCGGGTGCCAGCAGGACCAGCGGCCCCAGCGGTGCCTGCACAGCCCAGGCCGGCCCACGGGCAATCACAGAACGGCAGCTCCACCCCAGCTCCAGGCCACAGCAGCGCGGGACAGAGCGGCTCCGGCAGCGGCGGTGGGAGTGTATGGCCGCCGGCCACGTGTAGCGATCACCGACTACTGCCGAACGGAGAAGGACACCGGCAGAACGGAGCTCTGGAACCAGGAGGAGGGCCTCAGAAGTGCGTTCCAGCGGACAGCGAACCCGGGCACCGGTAGGCAAGGATGGATTTCAGGATGGATGGCGGCTCTAGCCGGAG
>CAMRHE010002077.1:0-13343 GCA_947044405.1 Leptodactylus fallax | reverse complement strand
TGTAAGAGACAGCCAATGTTGTCTTAAGCTTCATTTGTCTGTATAAACTGTTAATGTTGAATGTATTTCTGTGATTCTGTTCCTTTAAGACAGCAGCCATTGTAATTGTGACATGATGCTGGAGTGAGACCCCCCCCTTTTATGTCAGCCTGCCTGTTCTGCAGACAGAGTGTGAGCAGAGAAGCAGGAAGTGACGAGACAGAGAGCAGCAGCCATCTTGGCAAGTGTTGTATTGAACTGGTGTGGAGATTTTTCTGTACAGCTAAGCTGTATCTTGGTCCAGAGACAAACAGAGTGTAAAGAGACAACAGGACTAGTGAGTCCACGTGAAAGGAACTGTGCTCAGTGGCTGATCAGTGAGACTGACATTGTGACTGTGTATATGGATACCACAGATAGAGACTCGCAGTGCTGTTGATGTACTGGACGGCACCTGCTAAATCCCGGCTTACATCCCAGCTCAGTGTATGGATTCGGCAGGACTGTCAGTGTGCTGAGTGGAATCTGCTGTTGGATTACATTGCATTCAGTTGGTTTCCCTGTCTGTTAAAGAGGACTTCATTTCTCCCAAGATCCTGATAACCGTGAGGAGAGGACGCTTCACTATAAAAGAAAGGACCGACTTTGGGCCCCACCGCGCGCTTCTACGGACTGTAAGCGGTCCACCTGGACCACTGGGGAAAAGGGGGTGCACCCAAATGTGAAGTCAGGGTCAGTTAGGGATAGTTTTGAGTATATTGTTCATTCAGTGTCCATACTGCAGAAGTGGACAGAGTAAAAGTAGAAACCATTGCAGAATTTGCCTTGAAATTGTTCATGCTATATTGTATATTTTGCTTGTCTTTAGCCCTGTCATTTTACCTTTAACTAGCCTTTATTAACTTATAGTAAATATATATTTTTTTCTTGAACTACCGCGTGTGCGTTCATTTCTGGTTGCGGAGTCCAAACCACCTGCCTTGCTCTCGGTTCACAAATTGGCGTAGTCGGCAGGATCCGCTTACCAGAATGGACGGTGACGCACCCGTTCGGGAGAATGGTGCTGGAGGAAGAATGCCAGCAGGGGCTATAATGAGTCAGTTAGCTAAATTTGATGGCAATAATATGTCAGTGAGTATGTGGGTGGAACAGATACGAATGATACAGCGAATGTACCAGACCGCACCAGAAGTACTAGTAGAGCTAGCAATATTGACATTACAAGGGGATGCTAAGACCACGGTGATACTGAGGCCATTTGAACAAAGGCAGACATTTGAGCAAGTAGTCCAGATTCTAGAAACCATCTATGGAGAAACTGCATTGCTGGGGTCTCTGCAGGCTCGGTTCTTCCAGAGGGTACAACAGGAGAATGAAAGCCTTCCCCAATATGCAAATGCCCTACAAGAACTGCTCCGAGATATTCAAAGGAAGGAAAGAGGGGGCTCGCCAGCCTTCTGTAACCCTGATCGGACTCTCCGTGACCAGTTTGTCCTGGGGATACGTGACGGCAGTTTAACTGTGACTATGCAGGATTTTATACGACGAGAGACTGATGCTAAATTCCATGATGTACAGGTAGAGGCCATCTCCCGTGCCAATAGTATGGTCCCGAGGCCGCAGACCGCAGTTGGAGTTACTTTGTCACAGGGGGCTAGTTCTGGCTCAGAGACAGTAGAAAAAGGGACGGTTAAAGAAATTCTCACAGTAATGCAGAAACTGCAAGAACAAATGGAACACTTGCACACTCGTTGTGATGAGCAGTCTATGAAAATTGCAGACTTCCAGAAGACTGGAGATGAAAGGGTGAGCCATCCACACCCAGCAAGTCAGAATCACCCACCACCCCGCTGGAGGGGTGAGGATAGGACCTACCGAAGGGGTCCAAATCATTTAGTGCAGTGCTCAGGAGAAATCGAAGGGGCTTACCGAAGGGGCCCAAACAGATGGCCAGAACGACGGGGGATACGCTGCTGGGAGTGTGGACGGATGGGCCACGTTGCTGCTAGATGTCCAGAGCAGCGACAAACTTATGAGAGACCGCCGTTAAACTGAAGTCCCCTGCTGCTGAAGGGCGTGTAGTAGGGGAGACTGACAAGGAGACTATGTGGGGAGAATGCCCTGATGATGACCTGATCGCTGCAAGTCCTGTCATACAGGTGGAAATGGAGGGTATTCCGGTTACCGGGATGATTGACACGGGTTCCCAAGTAACGACCTTGAGTAGAGACTGTTATGAACGGTACTTCCGGCAACATGTGAAATATGATCCCCATACATTCGTACGAGTGGTCGCAGCTAACCAGTTACCAGTTCCGGTCGTGGGAGTGGCCTGGATGAATGTCCGGGTATGTGGCCAAGATCTAGGTAGGAAAGGCATTGTGGTGGTACAGGAGTCACATGAAGTAAAGGTCCCTGTCATTTTGGGGATGAATGTGTTAAAAGAACTAGGATCAGATCCTCTTTGAAAGAAAGGTCACGGTTATTGGAAAGAAACCACCACCCATCGGCCTATCGAAACAGCTTTCCAGCGCTGCTGATCCGGACATGTGGCTTACAGAAAAGTTCAGATGCACATCGTCCTCTGGCTCGAATTTCAGTTCCTTTGCATACAAAAGTTACACTGCCACCCAGTCGGGAGACAATAGTGTCCATGCCCGTAGGCACCTGTCGGAAACTAGAGGGCATAGCTGTGTTGGTAGAACCACTGCAGGCAGCCGAAGGAGGTGTTGATCCGCTAGTGGCCCGTTCCTTGGCAATAGTTCGCAATGGAAGAGTACCACTTCGATGTGTAAACACTCAGGACCAGAGTGTGGACCTGGACCCCAGGGAGGCTGCTGGCTAACATCTATGTGACTCCGGAGGAAGTAAGGAAAGTAACTCCAATGCAGCTGAAGCCGACTGAAAGGGATGAGTGGACCGTAACTGTGTCCATGGGAGAAGATGAGGAACCCACCTCTGAATGGGAATGGTGCTGTGCAATTCGAGAACAGATGAAGATGGATGTAAGTTCATGTTCTCTGGAATGGGTGCAGAAGGTAGATGAGCTGTTGTGGGAGAACCAAGCCACCTTTGCACGGTATGCTGAAGATTTTGGATGTACCACAGGGATCTACCATGAGATTCTCCACAGGAGACACCCCTCCAATTAGAGAGCGCTACCGACAAATTCCTCCACAGTTGTATCAGGAAGTGAAAGAACTGTTAGCTAAGATGCTACAGGGTGGGATCATCCAAGAAAGCCAGAGTCCCTGGGCGGCTCCTGTGGTGTTAGTAAGAAAAAAGATGGGTCCATCCGATTTTGCGTAGACTATCGGAAGTTAAACGCTTGCACCGTACGAGATTCCTACCCCTTGCCACGGATTGAGGAGTCCCTCTCAGCGCTAGGGAGAGCCCGGTACTTCTCCTCACTAGATCTGGCTAGTGGGTATTGGCAGGTGCCGATGGCCACAAAAGACAAGGAGAAGACGGCATTCATCTTGCCCATGGGACTATACGAATTTAACCGGATGCCCTTCGGGTTGACAAATGCACCCGGAACGTTTCAGCGGTTGATGGAGAAATGTCTCGGTGACTTCAACTTTGAGTTCACTCTCATCTACTTGGATGACATTATAGTGTATTCTGCGACCTTTGAAGACCATCTCCACCAGTTGGGGCAAGTATTTCGAAGATTGCGGGAACATGGGCTCAAATTGAAACCCAGTAAATGTCGGTTGTTCCAATCTGAAATTGATTACTTGGGTCACCGCGTATCAGGAGAAGGGGTGAGACCATCAAGAGACAAGATAGCGGCTGTTCAAGATTGGCCGATACCGACTACCCTGCGAGAAGTGAGGGCGTTCCTTGGAGTAGCCGGTTACTATCGACGGTTTATTAAGGATTTCGCCAAGGTAGCAGCACCACTTAATGCTCTCCTACGAGGCACATCCGGTGGTCCAAAGAACCGGTCCGTGAAGTGGGGACCTGAACAGGAACAAGCCTTCCAGGCATTGAAGGATGCACTGACAACAGCCCCAATCTTGGCATATGCTGATTACCACTTGCCGTTCCAGCTATATACAGATGCAAGCCTGTATGGTCTTGGAGCAGTGCTTTCCCAGCTTCAGGATGGCCAGGAGAGGGTCATAGCGTACGGCAGCCGGTCTTTGAGAGATTCTGAAAGAAACCCCGAGAATTATAGTTCATTTAAATTGGAGCTGTTGGCACTGGTATGGGCCATGACCGAGAAATTCTCTGAATATTTGACCGGTGCTGAAGTTTTAGTACTGACTGACAACAACCCACTAGCTCACCTGGAAAATGCCAAGCTCGGGGCGTTAGAGCAGAGGTGGATAGCCCGAATGTCTACATTCAATTACCGCATTAAGTATCGGTCCAAGACAGAGAACCAGAATGCTGACGGACTTTCTAGGGTAACTGCCCAGACCCCCACAGAAGACGTGGATCATGAGTTGGAGCATGTGGAGGTGCCCGATTTCAGCAGATTTTCACAGGCCTTGACCGCCACTAATCAGTTTGAGATGGAGGGGACTGAAATGGCTCCTTTCTTTGGTCCCTCACGACAGGAATGGGCACAGATACAACAGACCCATGAGGGGCTGGCGCAGATGATCAAGTGTGTTGAGAAAGGCCAGAAGCCCTGTAGAGAGGAAAGAGAACGACTGACACGTGAGATATTATCTGTTTTGAGTCAGTGGGAAAAGTTGGAGATGAAAAATGGAGTGCTATGCCGAAAGGTCTATTTACCTTCTGAGATCGACATTCGATACCAAATTGTGGTGCCTAGTGAACTGGCTCGCTCCTTGGCAGTTGAGGCTCATAATAAGAATGGACATTTTGGTCATGAGAAGACCTTTCGTTGGTTACAGCGACTGATTTACTGCCCTGGTCTTCGTCAAATGGTCGAAGAAGTATGCCGCAGCTGTCGAACTTGTGAGATCCATAAGGCAATAGAACAGAGAGCTCCCCTGCAAACCATCGTGACCCAGGAACCTTTAGAAATCGTCATGATAGACTATCTAATGGTGGGCCCATCCAATAGCGGACACCAGTATTGCCTCGTAATGGTGGATCACTTCACCAAATTTGCGGTGGTAACCGCCACCAAGGACCAGACAGCTGAGTCAGCAGCTCGTGCTCTGTGCCAAGATTTCATTCGAGTATATGGGTGCCCCCAACGCATCCACTCCGACCAGGGCGCCTGCTTTGAGGGACACGTAATGAAAGAAGTTCAACGTATCTACGGGATAAAGAAGTCGCACACGACTCCATACCACCCTCAGGGAAATGGGGCCTGTGAAAGATTCAACAGAACTCTGCTACAGATGCTGCGGACTCTGGAGGAAGACAAGAAGTTACAGTGGCCTCAGTTCTTGTCTGAAATGGTGTGGGCCTATAACAATCAGGTCCATTCTACAACGGGGTACTCTCCTTATACACTTCTCTTTGGGCGGTCTGGGCGAAGTATAGGAGAATTACAGTTGAATGATGTGGATGGGTTCCCTCCGAGGGATCCAACCTCTTGGGTGCGGGCGCATCGGCAGAGACTTGAGACGATCCATCGATTGGTGCGGCAGCGCCTGCAAGAACATCCCCATCCTGATAAGACCCCAGTGCAAGAAGCACCATTGCAACCAGGCGACCTGGTGCTAGTTCGTGTCAAGAAACCCCAAGGGAAATTGGAAAGCAGATGGGAGGCTTTGCCGTATCGTGTTGTTGGCCGCAAGTATGCGAATGGGCCAGTGTACCAGGTCCAGAAAGAAGGAACTGATTGTGTTCGAGTACTTCACCGAAATATGTTGCGCCTGTGTCATTCTGAAGGGACAAATCACGATGGGCCTGCCAATGTGAATGAGCTCCCACAGTCAGAGAATGGAGGTGCGGAATGGGCCTCCGACGAGGAGGATGATTGTTGGCCGATCCCTGCTCCTGGGGATGTTCCACCTGTGACTACTGTATCTCCGGCCTGTGCCCCCTCTGGTGCGGAATCCGCTGGTCCTTCTCAGCCCATAGCTGCAGCACCCCATAATATACCACCGGTCCTCAGACGGACCACTAGGCCAAATGCTGGTATTCCCCCTGTTCGGTATGCGCAGGATGAGTTTGTTTGGCCTGCCATACATCGGTATACTACCACCCTGTGCATAAAAGTACAACCCTCTGGATATACAGTCATAGGCAGGGACTGCCAATCTTAAAGTGGGGGGAATATGTAAGAGACAGCCAATGTTGTCTTAAGCTTCATTTGTCTGTATAAACTGTTAATGTTGAATGTATTTCTGTGATTCTGTTCCTTTAAGACAGCAGCCATTGTAATTGTGACATGATGCTGGAGTGAGACCCCCCCTTTTATGTCAGCCTGCCTGTTCTGCAGACAGAGTGTGAGCAGAGAAGCAGGAAGTGACGAGACAGAGAGCAGCAGCCATCTTGGCAAGTGTTGTATTGAACTGGTGTGGAGATTTTTCTGTACAGCTAAGCTGTATCTTGGTCCAGAGACAAACAGAGTGTAAAGAGACAACAGGACTAGTGAGTCCACGTGAAAGGAACTGTGCTCAGTGGCTGATCAGTGAGACTGACATTGTGACTGTGTATATGGATACCACAGATAGAGACTCGCAGTGCTGTTGATGTACTGGACGGCACCTGCTAAATCCCGGCTTACATCCCAGCTCAGTGTATGGATTCGGCAGGACTGTCAGTGTGCTGAGTGGAATCTGCTGTTGGATTACATTGCATTCAGTTGGTTTCCCTGTCTGTTAAAGAGGACTTCATTTCTCCCAAGATCCTGATAACCGTGAGGAGAGGACGCTTCACTATAAAAGAAAGGACCGACTTTGGGCCCCACCGCGCGCTTCTACGGACTGTAAGCGGTCCACCTGGACCACTGGGGAAAAGGGGTGCACCCAAATGTGAAGTCAGGGTCAGTTAGGGATAGTTTTGAGTATATTGTTCATTCAGTGTCCATACTGCAGAAGTGGACAGAGTAAAAGTAGAAACCATTGCAGAATTTGCCTTGAAATTGTTCATGCTATATTGTATATTTTGCTTGTCTTTAGCCCTGTCATTTTACCTTTAACTAGCCTTTATTAACTTATAGTAAATATATATTTTTTTCTTGAACTACCGCGTGTGCGTTCATTTCTGGTTGCGGAGTCCAAACCACCTGCCTTGCTCTCGGTTCACAAATTGGCGTAGTCGGCAGGATCCGCTTACCAGAATGGACGGTGACGCACCCGTTCGGGAGAATGGTGCTGGAGGAAGAATGCCAGCAGGGGCTATAATGAGTCAGTTAGCTAAATTTGATGGCAATAATATGTCAGTGAGTATGTGGGTGGAACAGATACGAATGATACAGCGAATGTACCAGACCGCACCAGAAGTACTAGTAGAGCTAGCAATATTGACATTACAAGGGGATGCTAAGACCACGGTGATACTGAGGCCATTTGAACAAAGGCAGACATTTGAGCAAGTAGTCCAGATTCTAGAAACCATCTATGGAGAAACTGCATTGCTGGGGTCTCTGCAGGCTCGGTTCTTCCAGAGGGTACAACAGGAGAATGAAAGCCTTCCCCAATATGCAAATGCCCTACAAGAACTGCTCCGAGATATTCAAAGTGAAGGAAAGAGGGGCTCGCCAGCCTTCTGTAACCCTGATCGGACTCTCCGTGACCAGTTTGTCCTGGGGATACGTGACGGCAGTTTAACTGTGACTATGCAGGATTTTATACGACGAGAGACTGATGCTAAATTCCATGATGTACAGGTAGAGGCCATCTCCCGTGCCAATAGTATGGTCCCGAGGCCGCAGACCGCAGTTGGAGTTACTTTGTCACAGGGGGCTAGTTCTGGCTCAGAGACAGTAGAAAAAGGGACGGTTAAAGAAATTCTCACAGTAATGCAGAAACTGCAAGAACAAATGGAACACTTGCACACTCGTTGTGATGAGCAGTCTATGAAAATTGCAGACTTCCAGAAGACTGGAGATGAAAGGGTGAGCCATCCACACCCAGCAAGTCAGAATCACCCACCACCCCGCTGGAGGGGTGAGGATAGGACCTACCGAAGGGGTCCAAATCATTTAGTGCAGTGCTCAGGAGAAATCGAAGGGGCTTACCGAAGGGGCCCAAACAGATGGCCAGAACGACGGGGGATACGCTGCTGGGAGTGTGGACGGATGGGCCACGTTGCTGCTAGATGTCCAGAGCAGCGACAAACTTATGAGAGACCGCCGTTAAACTGAAGTCCCCTGCTGCTGAAGGGCGTGTAGTAGGGGAGACTGACAAGGAGACTATGTGGGGAGAATGCCCTGATGATGACCTGATCGCTGCAAGTCCTGTCATACAGGTGGAAATGGAGGGTATTCCGGTTACCGGGATGATTGACACGGGTTCCCAAGTAACGACCTTGAGTAGAGACTGTTATGAACGGTACTTCCGGCAACATGTGAAATATGATCCCCATACATTCGTACGAGTGGTCGCAGCTAACCAGTTACCAGTTCCGGTCGTGGGAGTGGCCTGGATGAATGTCCGGGTATGTGGCCAAGATCTAGGTAGGAAAGGCATTGTGGTGGTACAGGAGTCACATGAAGTAAAGGTCCCTGTCATTTTGGGGATGAATGTGTTAAAAGAATTAGATCAGATCCTCTTTGAAAAGAAAGGTCACGGTTATTGGAAAGAAACCACCACCCATCGGCCTACTCAAACAGCTTTCCAGCGGCTGATCCGGACATGTGGCTTACAGAAAAGTTCAGATGCACAGCGTCCTCTGGCTCGAATTTCAGTTCCTTTGCATACAAAAGTTACACTGCCACCCAGTCGGGAGACAATAGTGTCCATGCCCGTAGGCACCTGTCGGAAACTAGAGGGCATAGCTGTGTTGGTAGAACCACTGCAGGCAGCCGAAGGAGGTGTTGATCCGCTAGTGGCCCGTTCCTTGGCAATAGTTCGCAATGGAAGAGTACCACTTCGATGTGTAAACACTCAGGACCAGAGTGTGGACCTGACCCCAGGGAGGCTGCTGGCTAACATCTATGTGACTCCGGAGGAAGTAAGGAAAGTAACTCCAATGCAGCTGAAGCCGACTGAAAGGGATGAGTGGACCGTAACTGTGTCCATGGGAGAAGATGAGGAACCCACCTCTGAATGGAATGGCTGTGCAATTCGAGAACAGATGAAGATGGATGTAAGTTCATGTTCTCTGGAATGGGTGCAGAAGGTAGATGAGCTGTTGTGGGAGAACCAAGCCACCTTTGCACGGTATGCTGAAGATTTTGGATGTACCACAGGGATCTACCATGAGATTCCCACAGGAGACACCCCTCCAATTAGAGAGCGCTACCGACAAATTCCTCCACAGTTGTATCAGGAAGTGAAAGAACTGTTAGCTAAGATGCTACAGGGTGGGATCATCCAAGAAAGCCAGAGTCCCTGGGCGGCTCCTGTGGTGTTAGTAAGAAAAAAAGATGGGTCCATCCGATTTTGCGTAGACTATCGGAAGTTAAACGCTTGCACCGTACGAGATTCCTACCCCTTGCCACGGATTGAGGAGTCCCTCTCAGCGCTAGGGAGAGCCCGGTACTTCTCCTCACTAGATCTGGCTAGTGGGTATTGGCAGGTGCCGATGGCCACAAAAGACAAGGAGAAGACGGCATTCATCTTGCCCATGGGACTATACGAATTTAACCGGATGCCCTTCGGGTTGACAAATGCACCCGGAACGTTTCAGCGGTTGATGGAGAAATGTCTCGGTGACTTCAACTTTGAGTTCACTCTCATCTACTTGGATGACATTATAGTGTATTCTGCGACCTTTGAAGACCATCTCCACCAGTTGGGGCAAGTATTTCGAAGATTGCGGGAACATGGGCTCAAATTGAAACCCAGTAAATGTCGGTTGTTCCAATCTGAAATTGATTACTTGGGTCACCGCGTATCAGGAGAAGGGGTGAGACCATCAAGAGACAAGATAGCGGCTGTTCAAGATTGGCCGATACCGACTACCCTGCGAGAAGTGAGGGCGTTCCTTGGAGTAGCCGGTTACTATCGACGGTTTATTAAGGATTTCGCCAAGGTAGCAGCACCACTTAATGCTCTCCTACGAGGCACATCCGGTGGTCCAAAGAACCGGTCCGTGAAGTGGGGACCTGAACAGGAACAAGCCTTCCAGGCATTGAAGGATGCACTGACAACAGCCCCAATCTTGGCATATGCTGATTACCACTTGCCGTTCCAGCTATATACAGATGCAAGCCTGTATGGTCTTGGAGCAGTGCTTTCCCAGCTTCAGGATGGCCAGGAGAGGGTCATAGCGTACGGCAGCCGGTCTTTGAGAGATTCTGAAAGAAACCCCGAGAATTATAGTTCATTTAAATTGGAGCTGTTGGCACTGGTATGGGCCATGACCGAGAAATTCTCTGAATATTTGACCGGTGCTGAAGTTTTAGTACTGACTGACAACAACCCACTAGCTCACCTGGAAAATGCCAAGCTCGGGGCGTTAGAGCAGAGGTGGATAGCCCGAATGTCTACATTCAATTACCGCATTAAGTATCGGTCCAAGACAGAGAACCAGAATGCTGACGGACTTTCTAGGGTAACTGCCCAGACCCCCACAGAAGACGTGGATCATGAGTTGGAGCATGTGGAGGTGCCCGATTTCAGCAGATTTTCACAGGCCTTGACCGCCACTAATCAGTTTGAGATGGAGGGGACTGAAATGGCTCCTTTCTTTGGTCCCTCACGACAGGAATGGGCACAGATACAACAGACCCATGAGGGGCTGGCGCAGATGATCAAGTGTGTTGAGAAAGGCCAGAAGCCCTGTAGAGAGGAAAGAGAACGACTGACACGTGAGATATTATCTGTTTTGAGTCAGTGGGAAAAGTTGGAGATGAAAAATGGAGTGCTATGCCGAAAGGTCTATTTACCTTCTGAGATCGACATTCGATACCAAATTGTGGTGCCTAGTGAACTGGCTCGCTCCTTGGCAGTTGAGGCTCATAATAAGAATGGACATTTTGGTCATGAGAAGACCTTTCGTTGGTTACAGCGACTGATTTACTGCCCTGGTCTTCGTCAAATGGTCGAAGAAGTATGCCGCAGCTGTCGAACTTGTGAGATCCATAAGGCAATAGAACAGAGAGCTCCCCTGCAAACCATCGTGACCCAGGAACCTTTAGAAATCGTCATGATAGACTATCTAATGGTGGGCCCATCCAATAGCGGACACCAGTATTGCCTCGTAATGGTGGATCACTTCACCAAATTTGCGGTGGTAACCGCCACCAAGGACCAGACAGCTGAGTCAGCAGCTCGTGCTCTGTGCCAAGATTTCATTCGAGTATATGGGTGCCCCCAACGCATCCACTCCGACCAGGGCGCCTGCTTTGAGGGACACGTAATGAAAGAAGTTCAACGTATCTACGGGATAAAGAAGTCGCACACGACTCCATACCACCCTCAGGGAAATGGGGCCTGTGAAAGATTCAACAGAACTCTGCTACAGATGCTGCGGACTCTGGAGGAAGACAAGAAGTTACAGTGGCCTCAGTTCTTGTCTGAAATGGTGTGGGCCTATAACAATCAGGTCCATTCTACAACGGGGTACTCTCCTTATACACTTCTCTTTGGGCGGTCTGGGCGAAGTATAGGAGAATTACAGTTGAATGATGTGGATGGGTTCCCTCCGAGGGATCCAACCTCTTGGGTGCGGGCGCATCGGCAGAGACTTGAGACGATCCATCGATTGGTGCGGCAGCGCCTGCAAGAACATCCCCATCCTGATAAGACCCCAGTGCAAGAAGCACCATTGCAACCAGGCGACCTGGTGCTAGTTCGTGTCAAGAAACCCCAAGGGAAATTGGAAAGCAGATGGGAGGCTTTGCCGTATCGTGTTGTTGGCCGCAAGTATGCGAATGGGCCAGTGTACCAGGTCCAGAAAGAAGGAACTGATTGTGTTCGAGTACTTCACCGAAATATGTTGCGCCTGTGTCATTCTGAAGGGACAAATCACGATGGGCCTGCCAATGTGAATGAGCTCCCACAGTCAGAGAATGGAGGTGCGGAATGGGCCTCCGACGAGGAGGATGATTGTTGGCCGATCCCTGCTCCTGGGGATGTTCCACCTGTGACTACTGTATCTCCGGCCTGTGCCCCCTCTGGTGCGGAATCCGCTGGTCCTTCTCAGCCCATAGCTGCAGCACCCCATAATATACCACCGGTCCTCAGACGGACCACTAGGCCAAATGCTGGTATTCCCCCTGTTCGGTATGCGCAGGATGAGTTTGTTTGGCCTGCCATACATCGGTATACTACCACCCTGTGCATAAAAGTACAACCCTCTGGATATACAGTCATAGGCAGGGATCTTAAAGTGGGGGAATATGTAAGAGACAGCCAATGTTGTCTTAAGCTTCATTTGTCTGTATAAACTGTTAATGTTGAATGTATTTCTGTGATTCTGTTCCTTTAAGACAGCAGCCATTGTAATTGTGACATGATGCTGGAGTGAGACCCCCCCTTTTATGTCAGCCTGCCTGTTCTGCAGACAGAGTGTGAGCAGAGAAGCAGGAAGTGACGAGACAGAGAGCAGCAGCCATCTTGGCAAGTGTTGTATTGAACTGGTGTGGAGATTTTTCTGTACAGCTAAGCTGTATCTTGGTCCAGAGACAAACAGAGTGTAAAGAGACAACAGGACTAGTGAGTCCACGTGAAAGGAACTGTGCTCAGTGGCTGATCAGTGAGACTGACATTGTGACTGTGTATATGGATACCACAGATAGAGACTCGCAGTGCTGTTGATGTACTGGACGGCACCTGCTAAATCCCGGCTTACATCCCAGCTCAGTGTATGGATTCGGCAGGACTGTCAGTGTGCTGAGTGGAATCTGCTGTTGGATTACATTGCATTCAGTTGGTTTCCCTGTCTGTTAAAGAGGACTTCATTTCTCCCAAGATCCTGATAACCGTGAGGAGAGGACGCTCACTATAAAAGAAAGGACCGACTTTGGGCCCCACCGCGCGCTTCTACGGACTGTAAGCGGTCCACCTGGACCACTGGGGAAAAGGGGGTGCACCCAAATGTGAAGTCAGGGTCAGTTAGGGATAGTTTTGAGTATATTGTTCATTCAGTGTCCATACTGCAGAAGTGGACAGAGTAAAAGTAGAAACCATTGCAGAATTTGCCTTGAAATTGTTCATGCTATATTGTATATTTTGCTTGTCTTTAGCCCTGTCATTTTACCTTTAACTAGCCTTTATTAACTTATAGTAAATATATATTTTTTTTCTTGAACTACCGCGTGTGCGTTCATTTCTGGTTGCGGAGTCCAAACCACCTGCCTTGCTCTCGGTTCACAG
>CAMRHE010002076.1:0-13349 GCA_947044405.1 Leptodactylus fallax | reverse complement strand
CCCACATGTGTATCTACAGCAGCCCCCACATGTGTATCTACAACAGCCCCCCACATGTGTATCTACAACAGCCCCCACATGTGTATCTACAGCAGCCCCCCACATGTGTATCTACAACAGCCCCCCACATGTGTATCTACAGCAGCCCCCCACATGTGTATCTACAGCAGCCCCCCACATGTGTATCTACAGCAGCCCCCACATGTGTATCTACAACACCCCCCCCATGTGTATCTACAACAGCCCCCCACATGTGTATCTACAGCAGCCAGTCCCTCTGCCCCCGCGGGTGTCGGGGTGAATGTCACCGTCCTGGGATATGCAGAACCCTCAGCAGTGAAGTGGAGGTGAGACGTCTTATCATGTTATTGATCCACATCAAAGAGGATTAAGCCCTGGAGAGAAGACGTCTTATCGCTCTGTATTAAGCCTATAACGAGAAGCCGCGTCTCATCTCAGGGGAACTTTGAAATGATTTTGGAGATTGTGTTCTGACTTACAGACACAGTAACCTAATACAATGATGAGGGCAGTAGTTATCCTCCAAACCTGCAGGAATGTCCAGGAGACCCCCAGAAAATAGGGGTGATCTCCAGGACTATTGGAGGAGTTTTGAGGGAGTCTGGTCTGTATTTTGGGGATAGTCTGGCCTTAGGTCTGCAGTTAGGAGGGGTCTGGTCCTGGGTAGTTATTTAGGGGAGTCTAGTCTGCAGTCTGTAATAAGGGGGAGCCTTGGGGAGAGTCCAATCTTTTGTCTGTATTTAAGGGGAGTTTGGTCTTGGATCTGTATTTTGGGGATAGTCTGCAGTCTATAATAAGGGGGTATCTGAGGATAGTCTGGTCTTGGGTCTGTATTTAGGGGAGTCTCATCCAGGGTGTGTATTTAAGAGGAGTCTGGTCTGGGGTCTATAGTTAGGGACAGTCTTGTCTTGGGGCCTGTATATAGGGGGAGTCAGGTCTGACATCTCTTTACTTCTGGTTTCTGATTTGGGGGTCTCTATTTGTTTTGGGGGAGACGTTCAGGACACACAGGATAGTTGTGGCTGCAGATAAGAGACAGTACTGTATTCTGACCCTGAATGGAGTAGGGAAAGGGGCAGGCAAGGGTTAATATTAGAGGGAACACCGAACTTCCCATTGTCCAATGCATGATGGGACGGCAGGGACAGCGAGTCCTGGCACCTACACTGATGCCAATCTTCTGGGAGAGGCGCAACAAGATCGGGGCTCTGTGAGGGTGGCAAAAAATGAAGTATATGCCGAAAACCAGCTCAGAATTGGGCTGAGAAGCAAATGATATATTTTTGGGGGACCAAAATAGATGAAACCTAATATATAGGTGCAATAATTTGGTGCATTTCCCAGGAGCTCACCAGGTGAACCCATTTTAGGCAGCAGCTTGGACGGCGGGGTGTGCAGCATGATTCGTATTGTCCACGGTGCAGAATTACACAGCAGCCGGAGCTGAATGCGTTCTGCAGCAGATCATCCAACCTTTTATGTAAAGTGACAGAAGACACAGCAGTAAAAGCCGTGAATTACTGGAGGCCGAGCGGGCGCAGAATAATAAGCAGCCGCAGGTAACAGGCCAGAACCGACAAGAACAAGGCGTAAGGGAGAGAGATCTATACAAGTAAATCAGGAGGTAATGACATGGACAGGGCCGAGCGAATCCTGTCCTGCCATATCCATCACCTTGTTATACGGGTACACATCATTACCCACATGGATCGAACCCAGCACCGGCCATTATCTTCATAGTAAGCAAGTGTCAAATGTAGCACCATTGTAATACAAGATCAATGTACAGAAGAGCTATTGCCACATGGAAACCATCAACAAGGAGGTGAGCACAGATGAGCAAGGACGTCAATGAGCAGTAGATTCCCTCCGTCTAACAACAGGACATCATTACTCCAACTACTAAATACATACAGTCATGGCCGTAAGTGAAATGTTTCCAGAAAATGTAGTATTTCTCCCCAGAAAATTATCGCACTAACAGGTTTTATTATACACAGGTTTATGTCCTTTGTGTATAACGGAACAACACAAAAAACTGAGAAAAAAATGCCAAAAATGATAGAATTTCACGACAAACTCCAAAATGGGGCGGACAAAATTCTTGGCACCCTCAGCTTAATATTAGGTTGCCAACCCTTTGGAAAACCTAACTGAGATGAATGGCTTCCTATACCTATCCACAAGCTCCTCACACCTCTCACCTGGCGTTTGGCCTCCTCTTCTCTTTTGCAGACGGCTCCGGGTCTCTCATATTTGGGGGGCGCCTTCTCTTCACCCAACAGTAATTCTAAGATCTCTCCACCGGTGTTCAATGGGATTTAGATCCGGACTCATTGCGCCCACTTCAGAACTCTCCAGGGCTTTGTTTCCTTCTATTTTTGGGGCTTTTTGAAGTATGTTTCTTCTCTTCCGTCCACATCCAGGGAGATTAGCTACAGAGCCATGAGGTATAAACTTCTGGATTATGTTGCGAACCGTGGTCAAAGGAACATCAAGGTCTCTGGAGATGGACTTGTAACCTTGAGGTTGCTGATATTTGTCCAGACAGTTCTCTTCTCCTCTTTCTGTTCTCCATACTCAGACACCCAATGCAAATTCTCTCCTTTGTATCTGGTTTCAGATGTGATTTTTATATTGCCCACACCTGTTATTTGCCACAAGTGAGTTTGATCGAGCATCACAGGTTTGAAATAAAGTTATTTACCCACAATTTTGAAAAGGTGCCAACAATTTTGTCCGGCCCATTTTTGGATTGTGTGAAATTATGTCCAATTTGCCTTTTTTCAGTTTTTTTTTTTGTGCTGTTCCAATACACACAAAGGAAATAAACCTGTGTATAACAAAAAGTGTAACTGCAATAATTTTCTAGGAGAAATACTTCATTTGCTAGAAAAATTTCAGGGGTGTCAACACTTACGGCCATGACTGTATGCCTGATATGATTGTAAGATCCATCAAGAGCTGCTTGTTGACAGTTTCCTGATGCTTTCTTCGAATATTCAGACAATAATGAGCAGGGCATCATGGGATAGTAACAACAAGCTAATGGGTCAGTCACAGCCCAATCTCAGGACAAGTCCATCAGCTGCAGTTTACTGACAGTTTCCTGATGTTTGCTTTGGATCTTCATGAGTTAATCATATTTGTTACTTTAATGCACAAAACTTTATGGATGGACGGGAAGGAAAAAAGCTCCCTGTGGATTGTGGGAATTAATGGCTCCCGATATCATCATCATCATCACATTACACCCTCCTTCTGTCATTCTGACAGTCCTGCATTGAGTGTATAATGGAGGACTAATTAAAGGGGTCCCCAAAGTTTTTCATACTGAAGATGTATCCATAAGATTTAAGGTTATCAGTATGTGATCTGTGGGGTCTGACAAGTGGGCCCCGACAAGTGGGCCCCACACAGATCAGCTGCTTCAGCTATTAGACAGATAATGTAGTTATCCTATTTTTATACCCCAGACCACTGGGGATGCTGTATTAATCCATTGTCATACCTCGCCCACGGAGATGCTAAAATTAACCAATTTATACCCTAGTCCACCTGGATTGCTGCAGTTAACTCATGTTTACACCCTAGACCACCAGAGATGCTATAGTTAATCCACTATCATGCCTAGACTATCATGGATATCATAATTAAACTATGTCCGCAGCCTAGACCACCAGGGATGCTAAAGCTAGCCCAATTTATACCTTAGAGCACCAGGGATGCTGACATTAACTCATTTTATACCCTAGATAATTAAAGATCCTGTAATTAACCAATATTTATACCCTAGACCACCTGGATACAGCAGATATCACATTATCATGTACAGGCTACCAGGGGTGCTGAAATTGTCACATTCACAGGATATCCGGCCCTGCCTGTGACTGAGCTCCTTCCTTCTCTACCGCTTATATTTTGTATGTAGAAAGGGTTACAATAAATGAGAAGTAATGTCATTATAGACGAGAACTGATTGTGATTGTATCAGGTTCTGGATGAGGGAATCACATTTGTTACATTAATGCACAGACATTATGGACGAGGAACGGACGGGAAAGAATTTCAATCGGAGGAGAAGAAACTCCCTGTGGATTGTGGGAATTAATTGTTCCTGATATAATCATCTCATTACACCTATTTGTCAGTCTGACAGACCTGTGTATCTGAACTGATGTGTCCTCTGTACTAGGAACAATCACCGTGCCGGGGGCAAAATCCATCATTATAGCACATTACTTAGTCACAAGTGCTTCAGATGGATAAATAGATAGATAGATAGATAGATAGATAGATAGATACATAGATAGATACATAGATAGATAGATAGATAGATAGATAGATATGAGATAGATAGATATGAGATAGATAGATAGCGATGATGATAAATAGATATGAGATAGATAGATAGATAAATAGATATGAGATAGATAGATAGATAGATAGAGATAGATAGATAGATAGATAGAAGATAGATATGAGATAGATAGATAGATAGGTAGGTAGATAGATATGAGATAGATAGATAGATAGATATAAGATAGATAGATAGATAGATATGAGATAGATAGATAGATAGATATGAGATAGATAGATAGATAGATAGATAGATAGGTAGATAGATATGAGATAGATAGATAGATAGATAGATAGAGATGAGATAGATAGATAGATATGAGATAGATAGATAGATAGATAGATAGAATGAGATAGATAGATAGATAGATAGATATGAGATAGATAGATAGATAGATAGATATGAGATAGATAGATAGATAGATAGATAGATATGAGATAGATAGATAGATAGATAAATAGATAGATAGATAGATAAACAAAAAATTTTAGACAGGACATCCAAACATGAACAGGTGCAAGCTACAGTGGCAATTTAAGAAATGCAAAAAAAAATGCAGCAACCTGTTAAAGGAGTTTGTGGTTCCCCTCAATTGCACAGGTCTATGTAATTGGAATAGAGGATGTCCTTCAGTTCCCCATTTGTGTAAGGATATTTTAAGTAGAGTATGGCACTGGATCCTACTTGACTTATATTCACATTTCTAGAACTGTTCTGGGTTCAAGAGTGGTCTGTTTATTTAGTGTAGGTTCCCATCTGAATGAGGTCGCCTTGTCGGGCAGGTACAGGGCATCGTACTGTTTGATCAAATGTGTATAATGTGGAACTTCTAATTTATATGTACATCCTGTATTATACCCCAGAGCTGCGCTCACTATTCTGCTGGTACAGTCACTGTGTACATACATTACATTACTTATCCTGTACTGTTCCTGAGTTACATCCTGTATTATACTCCAGAGCTGCACGCACTATTCTGCTGGTACAGTCACTGTGTACATACATTACATTACTTATCCTGTACTGATCCTGAGTTACATCCTGTATTATACTCCAGAGCTGCGCTCACTATTCTGCTGGTACAGTCACTGTGTACATACATTACATTACTTATCCTGTACTGATCCTGAGTTACATCCTGTATTATACTCCAGAGCTGCGCTCACTATTCTGCTGGTGCAGTCACTGTGTACATACATTACATTACTTATCCTGTACTGATCCTGAGTTACATCCTGTATTATACTCCAGAGCTGCGCTCACTATTCTGCTGGTACAGTCACTGTGTACATACATTACATTACTTATCCTGTACTGACCCTGAGTTACATCCTGTATTATACTCCAGAGCTGCACTCACTATTCTGCTGGTACAGTCACTGTGTACATACATTACATTACTTATCCTGTACTGATCCTGAGTTACATCCTGTATTATACTCCAGAGCTGCACTCACTATTCTGCTGGTGCAGTCACTGTGTACATACATTACATTACTTATCCTGTACTGATCCTGAGTTACATCCTGTATTATACTGCAGAGCTGCGCTCACTATTCTGCTAGTACAGTCACTGTGTACATACATTACATTACTTATCCTGTACTGATCCTGAGTTACATCCTGTATTATACTCCAGAGCTGCGCTCACTATTCTGCTGGTGCAGTCACTGTGTACATACATTACATTACTTATCCTGTACTGATCCTGAATTATATCCTGTATTATACTCCAGAGCTGCGCTCACTATTCTGCTGGTACAGTCACTGTGTACATACATTACATTACTTATCCTGTACTGATCCTGAGTTACATCCTGTATTATACTCCAGAGCTGCGCTCACTATTCTGCTGGTGCAGTCACTGTGTACATACATTACATTACTTATCCTGAACTGTTCCTGAGTTACATCCTGTATTATACTCCAGAGCTGCACTCACTATTCTGCTGGTACAGTCACTGTGTATATACATTACATTACTTATCCTGTACTGATCCTGAGTTACATCCTGTATTATACTCCAGAGCTGCGCTCACTATTCTGCTGGTAGAGTCACTGTGTACATACATTACATTACTTATCCTGTACTGATCCTGAGTTACATCCTGTATTATACTCCAGAGCTGCGCTCACTATTCTGCTGGTACAGTCACTGTGCACATACATTACATTACTTATCCTGTATTATATTCTATGTATAATTAGAGGAAAACATAGAAGAATTATGGTGCAGATTTATATTTCTCCTTTTGGCCGGCAGTATTATTGTCATTGTATTATTTTATATTTTTATGTCTCCTTAAACTTTTCTAAGATTCTATTAATTACAGATGAAACATCTGAGAGCAGTATTGAGGATTCTGAGGACCCTTCACTGACCACCTGTAAGTACCATACAGTATTAGGAGAACGTCTTCAGCCACTTAGTCTCATTGGTGCTCAAAATATTAAAGAGCCTCTTCAGAGACAATTAGAAACAGCGAAGCCCAATGTGAATAAAGACGTAATCTCATCTAGCGGAGAGAATCTAAGCTAGACCATATCAATGAAGAAATCGTGACACCTCAGTGGAAATTTCTTATAGCTGCAAAAAATATTTGAGAACAGCCACAATCCTGAAGACCGTGCAAATCAAGTAGCGCCAACTAGTGACACAAGGAAGAGCATTCAACGAATGGGACTGCAGAACCATTCACAGGGTCATAAAAAAAATCTATCTTATAGTAGTTATATTCTTGTACATAGGAGTAGTATTATAGTAGTTATATTCTTGTACATAGGAGCAGTATTATAGCAGTTATATTCTTGTACATAGGAGTAGTATTATAGTAGGTATATTCTTGTACATAGGAGCAGTATTATAGTAGTTATATTCTTGTACATAGGAGCAGTATTATAGTAGTTATATTCTTGTACATAGGGGGTAGTATTATAGTAGTTATATTCTTGTACATAGGGGGCAGTATTATAGTAGTTATATTCTTGTACATAGGAGTAGTAATATAGTAGTTATATTCTTGTACATAGGAGCAGTATTATAGTAGTTATATTCTTGTACATAGGAGTAGTATTATAGTAGTTATATTCTTGTACATAGGAGTAGTATTATAGTAGTTATATTCTTGTACATAGAGGGCAGTATTATAGTCGTTATATTCTTGTACATAGGAGATAGTATTATAGTAGTTATATTCTTGTACATAGGAGGCAGTATTATAGTAGTTATATTCTTGTACATAGGAGCAGTATTATAGTAGTTATATTCTTGTACATAGGAGCAGTATTATAGTAGTTATATTCTTGTACATAGGAGGTAGTATTATAGTAGTTATATTCTTGTACATAGGAGCAGTATTATAGTAGTTATATTCTTGTACATAGGAGCAGTATTATAGTAGTTATATTCTTGTACATAGGAGCAGTATTATAGTAGTTATATTCTTGTACATAGGAGCAGTATTATAGTAGTTATATTCTTGTACATAGGAGCAGTATTATAGTAGTTATATTCTTGTACATAGGGGGCAGTATTATAGTAGATATATTCTTGTACATAGGAGTAGTATTATAGTAGTTATATTCTTGTACATAGGAGCAGTATTATAGTAGTTATATTCTTGTACATGCGTAGTATTATAGTAGTTATATTCTTGTACATAGGAGGTAGTATTATAGTAGTTATATTCTTGTACATAGGAGGTAGTATTATAGTAGTTATATTCTTGTACATAGGAGCAGTATTATAGTAGTTATATTCTTGTACATAGGAGCAGTATTATAGTAGTTATATTCTTGTACATAGGAGCAGTATTATAGTAGTTATATTCTTGTACATAGGAGCAGTATTATAGTAGTTATATTCTTGTACATAGGAGCAGTATTATAGTAGTTATATTCGTGTACATAGGGGTAGTATTATAGTAGTTATATTCTTGTACATAGGGGGCAGTATTATAGTAGTTATATTCTTGTACATAGGGGCAGTATTATAGTAGTTATATTCTTGTACATAGGAGGTAGTATTATAGTAGTTATATTCTTGGACATAGGGGTAGTATTATAGTAGTTATATTCTTGTACATAAGGGGCAGTATTATAGTAGTTATATTCTTGTACATAGGGGCAGTATTATAGTAGTTATATTCTTGTACATAGGGGGTAGTATTATCGTAGTTATATTCTTGTACATAGGAGCAGTATTATAGTAGTTATATTCTTGTACATAGGGGTAGTATTATAGTAGTTATATTCTTGTACATAGGGGCAGTATTATAGTAGTTATATTCTTATACATAGGAGTAGTATTATAGTAGTTATATTCTTATACATAGGAGTAGTATTATAGTAGTTATATTTTTGTACATAGGAGGTAGTATTATAGTAGTTAAATTCTTGTACATAGGGGGCACTATTATAGTAGATATATTCTTGTACATAGGAGTAGTATTATAGTAGTTATATTCTTGTACATAGGGGCAGTATTATAGTAGTTATATTCTTGTACATAGGAGCAGTATTATAGTAGTTATATTCTTGTACATAGGAGCAGTATTATAGTAGATATATTCTTGTACATAGGAGCAGTATTATAGTAATTATATTCTTGTACATAGGAGCAGTATTATAGTAGTTATATTCTTGTACATAGGGACAGCATTATAGTAGTTATATTCTTGTACATAGGAGGAAATATTATAGTAGTTATATTTTTGTACATAGGGGTAGTATTATAGTAGTTATATTCTTGTACATAGGGGGCAGTATTATAGTAGTTATATTCTTGTACATAGGGGCAGTATTATAGTAGCTATATTCTTGTACATAGGGGGTAGTATTATAGTAGTTATATTCTTGTGCATAGGGGCAGTATTATAGTAGTTATATTCTTGTACATAGGAGCAGTATTATAGTAGTTATATTCTTGTACATAGGAGCAGTATTATAGTAGATATATTGTTGTACATAGGAGCAGTATTATAGTAGATATATTGTTGTACATAGGAGCAGTATTATAGTAGTTATATTCTTGTACATAGGAGCAGTATTATAGTAGTTATATTCTTGTACATAGGGGGCAGTATTATAGTAGTTATATTCTTGTACATAGGGGCAGTATTATAGTAGTTATATTCTTGTACATAGGGGGTAGTATTATAGTAGTTATATTCTTGTACATAGGAGCAGTATTATATTAGTTATATTATTGTACATAGGGGGCAGTATTATAGTAGTTATATTCTTGTACATAGGGGCAGTATTATAGTAGTTATATTCTTGTACATAGGGGGCAGTATTATCGTAGTTATATTCTTGTACATAGGAGCAGTATTATATTAGTTATATTCTTGTACATAGGGGTAGTATTATAGTAGTTATATTCTTGTACATAGGGGCAGTATTATAGTAGTTATATTCTTGTACATAGGAGTAGTATTATAGTAGTTATATTCTTGTACATAGGAGTAGTATTATAGTAGTTATATTCTTGTACATAGGAGGTAGTATTATAGTAGTTATATTCTTGTACATAGGGGCAGTATTATAGTAGTTATATTCTTGTACATAGGGGGCACTATTATAGTAGTTATATTCTTGTACATAGGAGTAGTATTATAGTAGTTATATTCTTGTACATAGGGGCAGTATTATAGTAGTTATATTCTTGTACATAGGGGGTAGTATTATAGTAGTTATATTCTTGTGCATAGGGGCAGTATTATAGTAGTTATATTCTTGTACATAGGAGCAGTATTATAGTAGTTATATTCTTGTACATAGGAGTAGTATTATAGTAGTTATATTCTTGTACATAGGAGGCAGTATTATAGTAGTTATATTCTTGTACATAGGAGTAGTATTATAGTAGTTATATTCTTGTACATAGGAGCAGTATTATAGTAGTTATATTCTTGTACATAGGAGCAGTATTATAGTAGTTATATTCTTGTACATAGGAGCAGTATTATAGTAGTTATATTCTTGTAGGGCGCATAGGAGCAGTATTATAGTAGTTATATTCTTGTACATAGGAGCAGTATTATAGTAGTTATATTCTTGTACATAGGAGCAGTATTATAGTAGTTATATTCTTGTACATAGGGGGCAGTATTATAGTAGTTATATTCTTGTACATAGGGGCAGTATTATAGTAGTTATATTCTTGTACATAGGGGGCAGTATTATAGTAGTTATATTCTTGTACATAGGAGCAGTATTATATTAGTTATATTCTTGTACATAGGGGTAGTATTATAGTAGTTATATTCTTGTACATAGGGGCAGTATTATAGTAGTTATATTCTTGTACATAGGAGTAGTATTATAGTAGTTATATTCTTGTACATAGGAGTAGTATTATAGTAGTTATATTCTTGTACATAGGAGGTAGTATTATAGTAGTTATATTCTTGTACATAGGGGCAGTATTATAGTAGTTATATTCTTGTACATAGGGGGCAGTATTATAGTAGTTATATTCTTGTACATAGGAGTAGTATTATAGTAGTTATATTCTTGTACATAGGGGCAGTATTATAGTAGTTATATTCTTGTACATAGGAGCAGTATTATAGTAAATATATTCTTGTACATAGGAGCAGTATTATAGTAATTATATTCTTGTACATAGGAGCAGTATTATAGTAGTTATATTCTTGTACATAGGGACAGCATTATAGTAGTTATATTCTTGTACATAGGAGGAGATATTATAGTAGTTATATTTTTGTACATAGGGGTAGTATTATAGTAGTTATATTCTTGTACATAGGGGGCAGTATTATATTAGTTATATTCTTGTACATAGGGGCAGTATTATAGTAGCTATATTCTTGTACATAGGGTGCAGTATTATAGTAGTTATATTCTTGTACATAGGGGGCAGTATTATAGTAGTTATATTCTTGTACATAGGAGCAGTATTATAGTAGTTATATTTTTGTACATAGGAGGTAGTATTATAGTAGTTATATTCTTGTACATAGGAGGTATTATAGTAGTTATATTCTTGTACATTGGGGGCAGTATTATAGTAGTTATATTCTTGTACATTGTGGGCAGTATTATAGTAGTTATATTCTTGTACATAGGAGCAGTATTATAGTAGTTATATTCTTGTACATAGGAGCAGTATTATAGTAGTTATATTCTTGTACATAGGAGCAGTATTATAGTAGCTATATTCTTGTACATAGGGGCAGTATTATAGTAGTTATATTCTTGTACATAGGAGGTAGTATTATAGTAGTTATATTCTTGTACATAGGAGGCAGTATTATAGTAATTATATTCTTGTACATAGGGGCAGTATTATAGTAGTTATATTCTTGTACATAGGAGCAGTATTATAGTAGTTATATTCTTGTACATAGGAGCAGTATTATAATAGTTATATTCTTGTACATAGGGGGCAGTATTATAGTAGTTAAATTCTTGTACATAGGAGCAGTATTATAGTAGATATATTCTTGTACATAGGAGCAGTATTATAGTAATTATATTCGTGTACATAGGGGTAGTATTATAGTAGTTATATTCTTGTACATAGGAGCAGTATTATAGTAGTTATATTCTTGTACATAGAAGTAGTATTATAGTAGTTATATTCTTGTACATAGGGGGTAGTATTATAGTAGTTATATTCTTGTACATAGGGGCAGTATTATAGTAGTTATATTCTTGTACATAGGGCGCAGTATTATAGTAGTTATATTCTCCTACATAGGAGCAGTAATATAGTAGTTATATTCTTGTACATAGGGGGCAGTATTATAGTAGTTATATTCTTCTACATAGGGGGCAGTATTATAGTAGTTATATTCTTCTACATAGGGGGCAGTATTATAGTAGTTATATTCTTGTACATAGGGTGCAGTATTATAGTAGTTATATTCTTGTACATAGGGGGCAGTATTATAGTAGTTAAATTCTTGTACATAGGAGCAGTATTATAGTAGTTATATTTTTGTACATAGGAGGTAGTATTATAGAAGTTATATTCTTGTACATAGGAGTTTTATAGTAGTTATATTATTGTACATTGTGGGCAGTATTATAGTAGTTATATTCTTGTACATTGTGGGCAGTATTATAGTAGTTATATTCTTGTACATAGGGAGCAGTATTATAGTAGTTATATTCTTGTACATAGGAGCAGTATTATAGTAGTTATATTCTTGTACATAGGAGCAGTATTATAGTAGTTATATTCTTGTACATAGGAGCAGTATTATAGTAGTTATATTCTTGTACATAGGAGCAGTATTATAGTAGTTATATTCTTGTACATAGGGGGCAGTATTATAGTAGTTATATTCTTGTACATAGGAGCAGTATTATAGTAGTTATATTCTTGTACGTAGGAGCAGTATTATAGTAGTTATATTCTTGTACATAGGAGAAGTATTATAATAGTTATATTCTTGTACATAGGGGGCAGTATTATAGTAGTTAAATTCTTGTACATAGGAGCAGTATTATAGTAGTTATATTCTTGTACATAGGAGCAGTATTATAGTAGTTATATTCTTGTACATAGGAGCAGTATTATAGTAGTTATATTCGTGTACATAGGGGTAGTATTATAGTAGTTATATTCTTGTACATAGGAGCAGTATTGTAGTAGTTATATTCTTGTACATAGAAGTAGTATTATAGTAGTTATATTCTTGTACATAGGGGGTAGTATTATAGTAGTTATATTCTTGTACATAGGGGCAGTATTATAGTAGTTATATTCTTGTACATAGGGCGCAGTATTATAGTAGTTATATTCTCCTACATAGGAGCAGTATTATAGTTGTTATATTCTTGTACATAGGGGGCAGTATTATAGTAGTTATATTCTTCTACATAGGGGGCAGTATTATAGTAGTTATATTCTTCTACATAGGGGGCAGTATTATAGTTGTTATATTCTTGTACATAGGGGGCAGTATTATAGTAGTTATATTCTTCTACATAGGAG
>CAMRHE010002075.1:0-13383 GCA_947044405.1 Leptodactylus fallax | reverse complement strand
CTGACGTAGCTACTAGACATAGGGTAAGATGACTACATGCTCCTCTCCCTGTCTCCTCCACCTGACTAGAATTTTTGAAGTTGCAGAGATATTCCATGTAGCCTGCTCCACCCTTATTGTCACAGAATATCTCAAAGTTACAACAGGCTCAAAATAGCAAAACTCATCAAATATGTAATAAAGTGCAACTTCACAATTATAACAGCGACTAACTCTTTATCAGTGTTCTATTAAGACATATCCACATCCTTAAGGAATAGGAATGAATTCTACTGGTCTATTCAGACAGGGGACCCAGAGACTCCCATTCTTGTGATCAGTAGAGGTCCCAGAACTCAGACCCAGCGATCACCCACTTGTCACCTATCTGTGTGACCAGTTATCTGAGTGACTGTCATGCAATGCTGCATTTCCCCAGTGGTAAGTCAATGCACATCCCCTGGTGATAACAGGTCATTGCTGGAGGTGACAGAAACTGCATGCAATATGTAATAATATGTAATATGTAATAAGTAATAATCTTTGTGAGACAATCCCTTTATCTTGGCCTTCAATCATTATATGTCATTTATAGTGCTGACAGAATAGATAATGGCCCCTTAGGCACTTGGCTTTTAGCTGGACCACAACCTCGGCCTCCATTAGACAGTACCTACCCAATTGGATCCAATGTATAAAAGTGAAGATACATATATAGTGTTATGTGGTTATTCTAGTGTTCTGTTTCCTGTTTTGCATACACAGGTTATTTCCCTGTAGATATAAAGTGACATAGACAGTTACCCACCAGCTGTGACAGTCTACAGACCTGACAGACCAGAAAGATGTGTTTCCTACTTTATCTATTCTCTGCAGGCGTCCTTTACATTCAAGGTAAATACAAAGTTGTAGAATTTCTAATTAATTGTAACAATTTCATAATTCATTTCATTGGATTTGATTCTAAAAACATTTCTATGTTGATTTCTTTATTTTTATGGTCCTAGATGTCCATGGACAGATCTCACTTGCCCAGACCCCGGAAGTCATCCATGTAGCATTAGACAGTGATGTGAACTTCTTATGTAAATCCAGTGAGAGCCTTTATTATACTGGAATTGGCAAACACGAACTGAACTGGTATCAACAGAAACCAGGACAAAAACCCCGGCTTATTATTTCCTACGCCACTGAGCGATTCACCAATGTCCCGGCTCGATTCAGTGGGTCTGTGTCTGGGACAACTTACACTCTTACCATCAAAAGAGTTCAGCAAGAAGATGAAGCTGAATATTTCTGTCTACAGTATTTTAAGTACCCCGCACGCACAGTGATACAGAGCTGTACAGAAACCTACTTCCTGCTATTTCTACTTGTACTTGATCCTGACAAGTTTCTGAAGACATAGATACTATACAGTATTCACCGTAGTTTTACTTCTTTATTGATTCCAGATACACCAGCTATACATGCCTTATACCACATTTATTAATTTCTGCACATCTTGTGACAAGGGGGTGTGGCCTAAAGGGGAGTGGGTGGGAATTTTTGGGAAAGAGATGCAGCCTTAAATGCAAAATCATGCTCCAATATTTTGCACACTTTCTTTTTTTCTACTTAACCTGAGCCAATAGATGGTGTAAACAGGGGCGTAACTACCAGGGTAGCAGCGGTAGTGGCTGCCACAGAGCTCGGGTGATTCCTAGTTACGCCACTGGGTGTAAACTTAGACTAGACAGTATATAAAATGCATCAGATTTATCAGCCAGCATTAACCACTGTGATAAATCTGGTGCAGTTTAAAACAGTCTAGTTAATTTAGCACATTGTTGTGTGAAGGAATAAAAGTCTTCTGGATGACGGTGCCCAGGTACAGTGCCTAGACAGAGCCAGTTCTAGAGATGGTGCATGATGAAGCCAATATGCTGCACCACCAGCCTAGTAGGAGAGGGCTGAGGAGAGATCATAAAAAGAGAAATTTTAGTCTAGAACTATAGAGGTCCTGTCAGCACTCTGGATATGTCCTTTTCAGGAACTACGACATGTGTATTTCCCATGAAACAATCATTCTCCTTGTTAAAGTGATTCCAACACCCCCCCTCCCCCACGCGATAGTATCTGTGCATATCACTAGGCCGCAATTCAATGTCATGGACGGCACAAAACAAGATGTTGGCACAAGAGGTTGGATGAAAACAATCATCCTCTTTGTCCACAAGAACAAAATGTCAATAAAGTTTTTCCAACATTTAAAACATTCCTACCTGAAGCCTCCACACAATCCATTATAATAACATACAGTGCTGGCCAAAAGTATTGCCACCCCTGCAATTCTGTCAAATAATACTCAATTTCTTCCAGAAAATGATTGCAATCACGAATGCTTTGGTAATAATATCTTCATTTAATTTGTCTTCAATGGAAAAACCACAAAAAGAATTGTCAAAAAGCCAAATTGGATATAATTCCACACCAAACATAAAAAAGGGGGTGGACAAAAGTATTGGCACCCTTTGAAAAATCAGGTGATGCTTCTCTAATTTGTGTAATTAACAGCACCTGTTACTTACCTGTGGCACATAACAGGTGGTGGCAATAACTAAATCACACTTGCAGCCAGTTGAAATGGATTAAAGTGGACTCAACCTCTGTCCTGTGTCCTTGTGTGTACCACATTGAGCATGGAGAAAAGAAAGAAGACCAAAGAACTGTCTGAGGACTTGAGAAGCAAAATTGTGAGGAAGCATGAGCAATCTCAAGGCTACAAGTCCATCTCCAAAGACCTGAATGTTCCTGTGTCTACCGTGCGCAGTGTCATGAAGAAGTTTAAAGCCCATGGCACTGTGGCTAACCTCCCTAGATGTGGACGGAAAAGAAAAATTGACGAGAGATTTCAACGAAAGATTGTGCGGATGGTGGCTAAAGAACCTCGACTAACATCCAAACAAGTTCTAGCTGCCCTGCAGTCCGAGGGTACAACAGTGTCAACCCGTACTATCCGTCGGTGTCTGAATGAAAAGGGACTCTATGGTAGGATATCCAGGAAGACCCCACTTCTGACCCAGAGACATAAAAAAGCCAGGTTGGAGTTTGCCAAAACTTACCTGAGAAAGCCAAAAACTTTTTGGAAGAATGTTCTCTGGTCAGATGAGACAAAAGTAGAGCTTTTTGGGAAAAGGCATCAACATAGAGTTTACAGGAAAAAAAAAGAGGCCTTCAAAGAAAAGAACACGGTCCCTACAGTTAAACATGGCGGAGGTTCCCTGATGTTTTGGGGTTGCTTTGCTGCCTCTGGCACTGGACTGCTTGACCGTGTGCATGGCATTATGAAGTCTCAAGACTACCAACAAATTTTGCAGCATAATGTAGGGCCCAGTGTGAGAAAGCTGGGTCTCCCTCAGAGGTCATGGGTCTTCCAGCAGGACAATGACCCAAAACACACTTCAAAAAGCACTAGAAAATGGTTTGAGAGAAAGCACTGGAGACTTCTAAAGTGGCCAGCAATGAGTCCAGACCTGAATCCCATAGAACACCTGTGGAGAGATCTCAAAATGGCAGTTTGGAGAAGGCACCCTTCACATCTCAGGGACCTGGAGAAATTTGCCAAAGAAGAATGGTCTAAAATTCCAGCAGAGCATTGTAAGAAACTCATTGATGGTTACCGGAAGCGGTTGTTCGCAGTTATTTTGTCTAAAGGTTGTGCTACCAAGTATTAGGCTGAGGGTGCCAATACTTTTGTCCGGCCCATTTTTGGAGTTTTGTGTAAAATGATCAATGATTTGACTTTTTTTTTCATTCTCTTTTGTGTTTTTTCATTGCAAGCAAAATAAATAAAGATATTATTACCAAATCATTTGTGATTGTAATCTTTTTCTGGAAGAAATTGAGTATTATCTGACAGAATTGCAGGGGTGCCAATACTTTTGGCCAGCACTGTAAGATTCTCCAGATTTTCCCCAGAAATAGTTTAAAGGGGGAGAACAGTTTTGATCACCACAGCCATATGTAACAATTTTCTATTAATTGGGGTACATGGGGTCACATCTATATCAATGCACTCAAATTTTGACCAGACAAGGGTGAAAGGGCCCACGATGGTCAAATGAGTAGTGGTTCATCATTTTGCCTCCAATAAAAATTAAATAAAAAGCAATCACAACATCAGACATTTACCAAAATGGCCTCACAAAAAAAGACGCTATATGCATCCCCATACACGGAAATATAAAAAAGTTACCGGTGTCAGAATATGGCAACTACAAGAAAGTTTTGGATTTTTTTAAGGGGCCATAGAATACAGGTGACGTGTCATTTTGACTACACAGGGAAAGCCCTGAAAACAAAGCACATAAGAAAGTTACACACATGCAGTTTTTCTCTAATTCCACCCTATTCAGAATTTTTTCCCAGTATAGCATACAGAATATTAAATGGTACAATTACATAGTATAATTTGTCCCGCAAAAATGAAGCCCTCATATGGCTCTGTGAACAAAAAATAACAAAGTTATGGGGTTTGGAAGGCGGGGAGTAAAAAAAAAAAAAGAATGAAAAATGTCTGAGCGGGATTACAGGGAAATACACGGAAATATATAAAAAGTTACGGGTGTCAGAATATGGCGACTACAAGTATTTTCTTTTTTTTTTTGGGAAAGTTCTGGATTTTTTAAGGGGCTAAAACGTAAAATAATCTATATAAATTTGGTATCTCTGGAATCCAACCGACCCATAGAATACAGGTGACATGTCATTTTGGTTACACAGTGAAAGCCCTAAAAACAAAGCATATAAGAAAGTGGCACAAACTCAGGTTTTTTCCAATTCCACCACTTTCTGAATTTTTTTCAGCTTCCCAGTACATCATACAGAATATTAAGTGGTACCATTTGTATCTCTTTATGTAAAGGTTACCTGGTATCTTATGTTTCGTTCACACCTGCGCTTGCTGTCCGTCCGTTGCCAATCCAGTGAAAATCTCGGCGAACTGGATTGGCATCGGATACAGAACCGGTCAGCGGCGCATTGGTTAAAAACCCATTCATTTGAATGGGTTTTTAAAGCAATGCGCGGGTGTGCGCTTACACCCTCTGCGCTGCGAATCCTTTTTTTTTCTTCGGAAACAAAGTCGGACACGCAGGACTTCGTGTCCGACGAAAAAAGGATTCGCAGCGCAGAGGGTGAAGCGCACACCCGCGCATTGCTTAAAAACCCATTCAAATGAATGGGTTTTAACCAATGCGCCGCTGACCGGTCTGTATCCGATGCCAATCCAGTTCGCCGATATTTCACTGGTTGGAACGGAGGGGGCGGTGTGAACCCACCCTTGGTGTATTAGGTTGTTTTAGGTTGTATTAGGCTGTATTCGGCTGTATTAGGCTGTATTCGGCTGTATTAGGCTGTATTGGGCTGTATTGGGCTGTATTAGGCTGTATTAGGCTGTATTGGGCTGTATTAGGCTGTATTAGGCTGTATTTGGCTGTATTGGGCTGTATTAGGCTGTATTAGGCTGTATTGGGCTGTATTAGGCTGTATTAGGCTGTATTGGGCTGTATTAGGCTGTATTAGGCTGTATTAGGTTGTATTAGGCTGTATTAGGCTGTATTAGGCTGTATTGGGCTGTATTGGGCTGCATTGGGCTGTATTAGGCTGTATTGGGCTGTATTGGGCTGTATTAGGCTGTATTAGGTTGTATTAGGCTGTATTAGGCTGTATTGGGGTTTATTAGACTGTATTGGGCTGTATTAGGCTGTATTGGGCTGCATTGGGCTGTATTAGGCTGTATTGGGCTGTATTGGGCTGTATTAGGCTGTATTAGGTTGTATTAGGCTGTATTAGGCTGTATTGGGGTTTATTAGACTGTATTGGGCTGTATTAGGCTGTATTGGGCTGTATTAGTCTGTATTATACTGTATTATGCTGTATTAGTCTGTATTATACTGTATTAGGCTGTATTGGGCTGTATTAGGCTGTATTGGGCTGTATTAGGCTGTATTGGGCTGTATTAGGCTGTATTAGGCTGTATTAGGCTGTATTATGCTGTATTAGGCTGTATTAGTCTGTATTAGACTGTATTAGGCTGTATTGGGCTGTATTAGACTGTATTAGACTGTATTGGGCTGTATTAGGCTGTATTGGGCTGCATTGGGCTGTATTAGGCTGTATTGGGCTGTATTGGGCTGTATTAGGCTGTATTAGGTTGTATTAGGCTGTATTAGGCTGTATTGGGGTTTATTAGACTGTATTGGGCTGTATTAGGCTGTATTGGGCTGTATTAGTCTGTATTATACTGTATTATGCTGTATTAGTCTGTATTATACTGTATTAGGCTGTATTGGGCTGTATTAGGCTGTATTGGGCTGTATTAGGCTGTATTGGGCTGTATTAGGCTGTATTAGGCTGTATTAGGCTGTATTATGCTGTATTAGGCTGTATTAGGCTGTATTAGTCTGTATTAGACTGTATTAGGCTGTATTGGGCTGTATTAGACTGTATTAGACTGTATTGGGCTGTATTGGGCTGTATTGGGCTGTATTAGGACTTTCTTCCCCATTGTATGGTGTGGGGCTCATTCACACACTGCAGGCTTTTATTACTACAGCCTTCTGGCCATTGTCTGCTGCCATCTCCTGTTATACACTGACTACTCATAAAGTGACATTATATTACACATATATGTAGAAGACAGTAAGATTTCTGCTGGGTTATTATTACATCCGTTGGCAATAATTTGCATATATTTACATAATGTTTCTATTCCTGTATTTCCCTATAGACTTCTTGTGCTATAAACAGCTGATGGTGACGGCTCATAATCTGTGTCTGTGACAGCTCAGAAATGGTGATTTCTCCCCCATATCTGCTCTGTGTCCTGTGTCTTTACATCCCAGGTACTGTAATATGTGACCAGCGAGATATATGTTATATTAACCCATTAGTAGGAAGGGCTATCATTGTATGTAGATTGTTCTGGGTATAATTAATATGTGCTGGGAGAACATTTAATATGTTATAAATGAGTTTTTATAGTTATTTCTTGTAATACGAATTCTATGTACAATAATTATTAATGACATTATCTCCTTGATCAGATTCCTATGGACAGATTGTAATGACTCAGACTCCAGATTTTATGTCGGTGACCCCGGAGATACAGTCACCATCTCATGTAAGGCCAGTGAGAATCTTTTTCACCCTGATATGGAGCTGATACATTATATTGGCTGCAACAGAGACCAAGACACCCTCCAAAAACTATTATATATAAAGTCAGTGACGGCCATCAGGAGTCCCAGAACGATTTCATGGATCTGGATCTACAACAGATTTCACCCTGACTATTACAGGATGTAGAGAAGAAGATGAAGCAGAATATTACTGTATGCAGTATAGATATTATCCTCTCCCACAGTGATACAGAGCCGGACAAAAACCTTCTTCCTCATTTACCATTAGTGTAAGACATAACTGAGAACTTCTGCACCTGCTAGAGACACAGATTGTCTTTATTGTTACCAATAACTGATTAACACTTTAGTGACCACTCACTGGGGCACTTCTATTATTACAGTTACAACACCCTTGAGTCATAAGTGCGATTTGCTTGTTACTTTTCCTTCTAATACTCAGAAATGGGCGTGGCTAACACTTGTCATGAATTAGATTTATGAAGATTTCTAATTACAAATCTGGCACATTTTCCTGTCGCAATTTAGACCAATGTGTGAAAGTGGTGAAAATAAGTTACATAAGTATGAGAGAAATGATGTGGATTAGAATTTCCTGCGGTTTCATTCAGGATTCTGTATGTGCATTATTTAGTGAATTATTTTAACCCCATCCTTTTCTGAAAGAGGTGACTAGAAACAGACATTTCTTATAATACAGGGGCCACATGTAATGTAGATATAACAGCTAAGAAGGTTTATGCAAATGTTTCCTCTAATGCTAATATGACAATGCTCAGAAGATGACAATATGTGTAAAGGACAGCGGATTATGATGGTGCTATATAAGTAAGCTAAATAAATAATAAATAAGCTCATTTTTTGAACAAAAACAGGACAAGTATTGGCATTTTAATTGAAGTTTCACACACATTGTAGGAATTTGCAATAGTTTTTTTCAAGATAGTTTTCAATGAATCAGAAATGCATCAAAAACAATATATACACGTGCCAAAATTCATTAAAAATTAGAAACTGCCTATCTTTACTACAGAGACCATATTTTACAGATTGCTGGAACAGACACAGTAAGAGGTAAATACTAACAGCATGTGTCTCAATAGTAACTGTGCCTCAAATAGTGAAGTTCTGGGAATGGGAAGTGCTGCAGGATTCTTATGGAGAAGATATAGAAGGACTCACACACTGCATAACAGACTACATTAATTTTTGTGTGGACAACACAGTACCCACAAAAGTGGTGAGGCGCTTCTCCAATAACAAACCATGGATTAACTCTGATATAAAAACACTACTTAAGGAGAAAAAGATGGCATTCAGGACAAGAGATAAGGAGGGGTTGAGGGAAGTACAAAAGGAGCTGAGGCATCAAATCAGGCAGGGAAAAGCCAGTTATAAAGAAAAAATGGAAAAGCAAATGGAAAGAAAAGACATAAGGGGGGTCTGGGAGGGGCTTAAGTCAATTTCGGGTCATAAACAGTCTGTCTGCCAGATTGAGGCAGATGTTAATTGGCTTAATGAACTAAACCTATTCTTCAACAGATTTGATCACACACCAGCTCCTCCCACCCCAGTATGTCCTTCAGCTCACCCCACCACAATGACCTCCCCATTCACCCCATGTGGCTACTTTCCAACAGACCAGTAAATCCAGAAATCTGTCTTTATCTGGCCACAGTCTGACCTTCACACGGGCCCAGGTGAGGAAGGAGATGAAAAAGATCAAGGCGAGGAAAGCCGCAGGGCCAGATGACATCAGTGCAAGGTTAATTAAGACTTGCGGGGACCAGCTGTGTGGTATAATTACATATATGTATAATATGAGCCTGAGGCAGGAAATAGTCCCTGAATTATGGAAATCCTCTTGTGTGGTACCAGTTCCAAAGAAACCCCACCCTATGGACCTCAATGACTACAGACCTGTAGCACTGACATCCCACCTGATGAAGATCTTGGAGAGATTGGTTCTCACACATCTCCGCCCTCTAGTGAGCCCCGCTATGGACCCCCTCCAGTTTGCTTATCGGCCGGGCATTGGGGTAGATGATGCCATCATCCATCTTCTGCACAGGGCTCTGTCTCACCTGGAGAAACCAGGGAACACAGTGAGAATAATGTTCTTTGACTTCTCCAGTGCTTTTAACACCATACAGCCCAGGTTATTGAGGGACAAGCTGGGCCTTGCTGGAGTGGACCACCACATCTCCAACTGGATCCTAGACTACCTCACAAATCGACCTCAATACGTGAGAGCCCAAGACTGTGTGTCAGGTACCGTGATCTGTAATACGGGGGCACCTCAGGGTACGGTTCTCGCCCCTTTCCTCTTCACACTGTACACTGCAGATTTTAGGTGCAACTCATCCAGCTGCTACCTACAGAAGTATTCTGATGACTCTGCAATAATGGGTCTCATCACAGATGATGATGATAGGGAGTACAGAGAACTGAACCAGGATTTTGTGGACTGGTGCCATCGGAACCACCTGAAGATTAATGCGGGGAAGACCAAGGAGATGGTGGTGGACTTCCGTAAAGGCAGAAGCCCTCCTAAACCAGTGGACATCCTGGGGATGGGCATCGAGATTGTGAACACCTATAAGTACCTGGGTTTGCTCCTTAATAATAAGCTGGACTGGGCAGATCATATGGAGGTCCTGTACAGGAAGGGCCACAGCAGGCTCTACCTGCTTAGGAAGCTGAGAGCCTTTGGAATCCGGGGGGCACTTCTTAGAACTTTCTTCAACTCGGTAGTGGCATCAGCCACCTTCTTTGGAGTGGCCTGCTGGGGGAGCAGTATATCAACGAGCAGTATATCAACCAGGGATAGGAATAGACTTGACAAGCTGATTAGAAGGGCCAGCTCTGTCCTGGGGAGCCCACTGGACCCAGTGCAGGTAGTGGGTGACAAAAGGATACTGTCCGTGGTGAGCTCCATGCAGAAGATGAAGTCCCATCCCATGCATGAGACTGTGATCGCGCTGAGCAGTACTGTCAGTGACCGACTGCTCCACCCTAGGTGTGAGAAGGAGCGCTATCGGAAGTCTTTCCTCCCCACCGCGGTTAGGCTGTACAACCAACACCGACCTAAGCGGAGATCATTACACACAGAGAACTGAAATATCTCTCTGCCTGTTAAATCCCCCCCCCCCTCTGCTACGTCCTATCTGTCTGTCTGTCTGCTATTATTGTAATGCCTCTCACCTTGGAACATTCCTGTACATGTTGTATTTGTATTTGTATCTGCTTATCTTTGCTGCTGTAACACACTGAATTTCCCCATTGTGGGACTATTAAAGGACTATTATTATTATTATTAGTAAAATGCTGTGGAAAAGCTGTCCTGTCCGGTCAGTAGTGTGGCATCAGAGCGGGTGTTTAGTGCAGCGGGGGCCATAGTTACCCCAAGGAGAACTCGCCTGTCCACTCAAAATGTGGAGAGACTGACCTTTGTTAAGATGAATCAGGCGTGGATCAGCCAGGATTTCCAACCACCAATGCCTGATGACTGATACCTGATACCTCATGCTGCTGCCACCTCCACATTATATTGCCTTATCACTGTATGGCCTCCTCATGCTGCTGACACTGGGTCACTCTGTGGCCTCCTCATGCTGCTGCCAACTCCATATTATGTCGCCTTGCCACTCTGTGGCCTATTCATGTTGCTGCCACTGGGTCACTCTATGGCCTCCTCATGCTGCTGCCACCAGGTCGCTCTATGGCCTCCTCATGCTGCGGCCAACTCCACATTATGTCGCCTTGCCACTGTGTGGCCTACTTATTCTGCTGCCACCAGGTCACTCTATGGCCTCCTCATGCTACTGCCACTGGGTCACTTATGGCCTCTTCATGCTGCTGCCACTGGGTCATTCTATGGCCTACACATGCTGCTGCCACCTCCACATTATGTTGTCTTGCCACTCTGTGTCCTCCGCATGCTGCTGCCACCGGGTCACTATATGGCCACCCCATGCTGCTGCCACTGGGTCACTGTATGTCTTCCTCATGCTGCTGCCAACTCCACATTATGTCGCCTTGCCACTCTGTGGACTCCTCATGCTGCTGCCCCTGGGTCACTGTATGTCCTCCTCATGCTGCTGCCACTGGGTCACTCTATGGCCTCCTCATGCTGCTGTCCCTGGGTCACTGTATGTCCACCTCATGCTGCTGCCACTGGGTCACTGTATGTCCTTCTCATGCTGCTGCCAACTCCACATTATGTCGCCTTGCCACTCTGTGGCCTCCTCATGCTGCTAACGACTCTACATTATGTCGCCTTCCCACTCTGTAGACATCTATGTGGAATCAGCAGACAACGGTGTAAAAGGAGTATGCTCTTTCACGCTACAGTAGGATATTGGGCCTCTGCACAGTTCTTTAATACCTGGCACTAACATGGACCTGTAAGGCTGAGTTCACACTTGAGTGAGTTGGTCAGTTTTGGCCCCGTAGCTGGCCAAATAAGTAAAGTGTGCAGTGGTTCTAAGAGCGACGCCTTTCATGTGCGTGTCATACTGACTTACAGTATAGTTTGACTACCACAGCAGACTCCCTATGCGGGTTACTGCAAGGCAGAATGTTCTAAACCCCTATACAGGCTCTCTGAAGCTAGGAAATAGGTGTTTTTTAACGCTAGTCGCCGCAAATTAATTTGGATCGAAGCGGAAATTTTTGATAAATTCGCTCATCTCAAATATAGACAAGTAAATAGGAAATTACATGTCATAAAATGAGACACTTTTAGTAAATTTGTCTTTTTTTGGCTGCTGGTGCCAGAGCTGAGACTGCAGAAATGTCTTTGGACATTGAAGCAATAACTCTCTTGTTCTTTTATTAGGAAAAGGATGAGTCCCCGATATCAGAAACAGCGAAGGACCCCGAGGAAATGATAGAAGTTTAGAGTTATGGCTCCTGTTCTCCCTTTTCCAGGCTACATAACACTCAATGAGCATTATGCAGGGAATGGAGGAAGTGGTAGTGTCATATCTTCTGTAGGATCTGGTGATCGCGCTGTCACTGAGCGTCCCCATCATGGCAGCGCTCATATTAGGATCATAGCCTGCTCAGAGCAGATCTGTCAGTGACTGTTGTCACTATAGAGGACAGTTCTCACCTGTACTGGGGCACCTCTACATGACGGGACTTCTCACTAACTCTGACGTATCTTGTGTCAGTGATGGCCTTAATAAATGTATCCCCTCTTTATGTACCCCCTTCCTGCCCCCAGCCTCCCCTCCACACCATATTTGTTACACCCGTACACAAATGAGAAAGTGTCCGACATTTTCAGAAAGGAAATTTTTTTTAACTTTTTGTTCACTCAATTACATGTAAATCTCGTGTTTTATTTATAGAATTTGTTGGCTTTTTCCCTAGAAACAATTATAACATAGAAAAACAAAGCAGGAAATAAAAGACTAATAAAATAATTATAATAATTGAGACAGATTCTCCTCGGATACATCAGTGGTTATGTAGCATAACATTGCATATTCATTCCTTCTTGTCCTTTGGTATAATGGTGGTGTGAACAGAGTCTAATAGGAGTTTTATCTCTTTTCTTGCCTCTGTCTATCCAGAGAAATCTATCAGTAGAAAGCAGTGAGATTTGTTGTGTGTTCTTATAGAAGCTGCTGGTGAGATTTACATCTGTTTTACATGGGATTTCTTTATAACCTCATCTTCTCTTTCTTCTATATAAACCCTTCAGTGTGAAGCCCAATGATCTGTGACTGTGACGGCTCAGAAGATGATTCCTCTGACATATCTGCTGTGTGTCCTGTATCTTTATGTTCCAGGTACTGTGATACTTAACCCTTGGTTAATGAAACCTCATAATAGCAATAACAAATTGTTGCTGTTGCTCCAGATATTTGCCGGGAACAATGACATGTATTAGATATGTGATGAGATTAGAAATGATATATAGTATGAGAATTAATTATATGACTTGTTTGTCCAGGATCTCATGGACAGCGTGTGCTGACCCAATCTCCAGAGAATATCTCAGCGTTCCCCGGAGATACAGTCACCATCTCATGTAAGGCCAGTGCCAGTGTTTTTCACCCTGACTGGAAGTATGATGCATTAGCCTGGCTACAACAGAAACCAGGACAACCTCCAAAACTCATCTTATATAAAGTCAGTGAACGGCCATCAGGAGTCCCAGAACGATTTCATGGATCTGGATCTACAACAGATTTCACCCTGACTATTA
>CAMRHE010002074.1:0-13400 GCA_947044405.1 Leptodactylus fallax | reverse complement strand
ATTTTAATTGCCGGTTTATCTGCCCCAGTTTAATTGTCCCCTTCATCTGCCTTCATTTTAACTGCCCCCTACATCTGCCGCCAGTTCCCCCCTCTTGCCCACATATGCTGTTTCTTCTCTCCGATCACTCTCTATTCCCAACTTTCTGTGTAACATCACACTGTCCCGCACTATTCAGAATAGCTCCACCCACACAAGAGTCTGATCACATGGTCATGACATCATCAAAGGTCCTTTAGCCTCTAGGATTTAGCATCTACCATTTATCTTCCATCTTCATTTTTCCCTGGATCCTGGTAAGCAACATTCATAGGTCTGAGTGAGTACTGCTGGGGAAAATAACCTTGCCAGAGACTGTTAGGGGCTATACTCTGCCTGCTAGAGCATCATACTCCCCAAAATTGAGCAGTTACAGCAACTCTTAAAGGAGCCATGCACCAATCCTACTGCTGTTGCCCATAGTAATGTGCACTTAAATTGCCTTTTAGCTGATTCTGACCCCTCTAGTCTGGTACAGGGTATCATAAGCCATGTCTGACAGCGAAGATAGCACCCACTTGCACAGCAGTGATCCATCAGCAGCCACTGCTGCCACCTGCATCATGCCTCTTACTATGTCATATTACTTTGGGGTGCCTTGGCTCCCATATTATTCAGGAGAGCCCCATTCACTCAAGGAATTCCATGATAAAATGTTGCCCACATTTAAACTATATCCAGTATCACAGGACCAGAAAGTGGAAATCCTGATTGGCCAGTTACAGGGACCTGCACTCCGGGAGGTCAAGTCCTGGCCTTGGCCAGAGCGAAAAACAGCAGAGTGCATCCTAGACCGACTCAGTACCACCTTTGAAACTAAGACCGCCTCCGAGCTTAAGATGCGCTTTTTTGGAAAGCGACAGAAGTCAAAGGAGACTTTGAGAGACTTTGTCCTGTCCATACAAGAAGCTCTGAGGGCTTTTATCCACAAAGATCCCCGTGAAGCTGAGGGACAAGATCAGACCCTCAGAGAGCAGTTTATTGAAGGTGTCCTTGATGAACCCCTCAAACGTCAGCTGAAGACGCTGTCACCCAGATACCTCTTTCTTGGATTTTAAGGAACTTGCTATTGGCATCCTAGGGGAACGTCGCCAGTCTGAACCTCCTGAAGACAAGAAGGCATGGCCCGTCCTACGACCTGCCACCCACAGCTGTCGCAGCTCTGACCACTAATGTCTCCCTCCTAGCTAAGAATATGGAGAGGATGAGGAAGCAGCTAGAGCGACTGGAACAGCAGCCTACGGCTGAGAAAGGGACTTCTGCACCAAGAGACCATCCTACAACCGGTTCACGAGAAGGTCAGCATCGGCCGACAGGTAGGTTGTCAGATCCTGGGTATCGAGACACCAGGAAGCGTGTATGCCGGCATTGTCAGAGGCCTGGACACACTAAAAGGGACTGCTGACAGTTAAATGGGTATCCCCTGAGGCCAAGGAAAGCCCCTCGGGAGGAAGAATACTAGGTCCCAAAGATCCAGCCTTTATGCCTAGATATGTGGGTACACACCCCGTTAGCATCAACGGAGTAATGTTTCCCGCTTTGAGTGATACTGGATCTCAAGTGACTACCATCCGTCAAGTCACATTCGAAAAATGCCAGAAAGGAGCTCATCTGACACAACCCCTGGAATCCTGGCTCCACATCATAGCTACCAATGGCCAACCAGTTCCTATATTAGACTATTGGGAACCTACCTAACAGATTGAAGATACCAAGGATTAGTCGTGGTCCAGATGACAATTGCCCTGTGGTCTTGGGGATGAATGTACTCGGCAATTGTTACACTGAAATGCTGGAAGCTTTAAAGAAAACCCTACTGACCGCACCCCGTGTAACTCAACGTGTCATAAACCAGACCATCCATGTGCTAGCTGCCCAACAAAAATTCAGCAACCGACAGGGTGAAATCTGCCGTGTTCGTATCAAGGATGCTGAGCCTATTAGACTCCAGCCTGGAGCAGAGACCAAGGCTTGCATTGGTGTCCGAGGTCAGGATTACCCAGCCCTCGTGGAACCCCTGCATCTACAAGATCATCCCCTTGTCCTAGTCGCTAGGAGCTTGGTAACTGTGTCGCATGAAAATGTACCCATACGCTTGTTCAATCTAAGTGATGAAGCTGTAGAACTAAAGAAGTACTATCCAGTGGCGAGTCTATTTCACGTCAGTCTGCAAGAGGTCCTGGAACCCCCTACTGCTGCTGCACAATCGCTTCAAACAGCGGATGCATTCAAAGACCCGCCTGAGCAGCCCTGGTGGGGCGAACTACATATTGGAGATGCAACAACCCCTGCCGAACAGATCAAAGGTGTGCTGGACTTAGCCTAGGAAAACCATCAAGCCTTCGGCAAACAACCGCTGGACTATGTCCAAACTAGCCTAATACAACACACTATTTCAACTGGCATTCATCCTCCAATCAAAGAGAGATACAGGCTGGTGCCTCCAGCCCTATAACAACAATTGAAGAAGATGGTTCAGGATATGAAGACAGCTAATGTGATCCAGGATAGTCACAGCCCCTGGGCTGCCCCTCTGGTCCTAGTAAAAAAGAAGGATGGAACCATCCGTTTCTGTGTGGATTACCACAAGATCAACAACATTACGCACAAGGATGCGTACCCCCTGACACGAATTGAGGAGTCTCTAGAAGCCTTGGGATCTGCTGCTTATTTCACAACCCTGGATCTAACCAGTGGCTGTTGGCAAGTCCCCATGGCACCGGAAGATAAAGGGAAAACAGTTTTCACTACCCCGGTGGGTCTGTTCGAGTTCAACTACATGCCATTCGGGCTGTGCAATGCCCCTGGGACATTTCAGACACTCATGGAGAGATGTCTTGGACACAAACACTTTGAGACCGTATTGCTGTACTTGGATGATGTGATCGTCTACTCCAAGACCTATGAAGAGCATTTACAGCAACTGTTAAAATTAAAACTTACAGAGCCACCAGTCCTGGGCTACCCTGACTATAGCTTGCCATTCTGCCTCTATACTGATGCAAGTAAGAAAGGTTTAGAAGCCGTACTATCTCAGACACAAGCTGGAACAGAAAGAGTCATCGCCTATGCCAGCAGGTCTTTACGAAAACCAGAGCGGAATGACCAGAATTATAGCTCTTTCAAATTGGAGTTCCTAGCCTTAGTATGGGCTGTAACTGCGAAGTTTAAGGATTATCTAGACATGATCAGCGAACCCCCCTTTATCCAATAGTGAGTAGGAGTCCTCTGGAAATCGTGGCTATCGACCACGTGAAACTGGAACCCAGCAGATCCGGGTACACCTATGCTATGACAATCATAGACCACTACACCAAGTTTGTCGTGGCAGTACCTGTAAAGAACTTAACTGCTAAAACTACAGCAGCTGCTTTGTGGAAGAGTTTCATTTTGCCTTATGGGTGTCCTGACAAAATAAGCACTGACCAAGGATCCGAATTCGAGTCTCAGTTGTTCCATGAACTTTGTGCCTTGTACAACTGCAAAAAACTGAGGACCACCGCATATCACCCTCAAGGGAATGGGCTGTGCGAAAAGATGAACCAGACACTGATTAACATGCTCAAGGCTGTGCCACCTCACCAGAGGGCCGAGTGGCCTTTGCTTCTCCCTGAATTAGTGTACCTGTACAATAACACAACTCATTGCTCCACCGGGTACACCCCATACTACCTCATGTTCAGAAAACAAGGCCGTTTACCTGCAGACCTCACCCTCGATGTCCCTTTGCCGGACTCTGAACCACTCGTTCCCCAATCTGAGTGGGTTAAAGAGCATCAGAAGCGCCTGGAGGATGCTAGAGAAATAAATAGTGGAATCCAAAACAGAGAAGGCCCGGCAAAAACAGAAACAGGACTTTGATCTACATCCACATGCTGAGCCCTTGCAACCAGGAGACCAGGTCTGGCTCAGAAACAACCAGCAGTAAGCAAGCTGGATAGTCGCTGGGAACGTGAACCATATACAGTAGTGGCTGTCCCCACATCTGAGGTCTATGAGATTCAGAGAGAAGGTAAAGGTATTCAGCGAGTACATCGCAACAGACTCAAGAAATGCCTGCAGGAACCTATTCAGGAGCAGCCAAGAGAAGTAGATAAGTCACCTGAGCTACCAGAAACCGAGATGCTAACCGAATTGCCTTCCATGCTTGACCCCCTTCAGTGGTTTCTTCAGCCTCAAATTTGAGTTCTGATGCCAGTTTCTGAGATTACTACGTCTAAAGAGCCAAGTCAGACGGCTTGTCCTCTTTCACAAGTCCCAGACTCTACCTCTGTGGCATCCCAGAGCTGGCTATGGCTGGGCTGAGGGTGATCTCTGTGCATTGTATTATTTCCTGTTGCTTCATAGCCTGTGTGACATAGCAGGGGGGTCCTGAGTCTCACACAACACAGCGCCACCTAGTGAGCCTCACACATGCATTACACCTCCCATAGGATTGAATAGTAACCAAATGTCCAATGGGAGGACATCGCCTGGGAAAAGGGGAGGAGTCAGCTGATCACTGGGTCCCCATGGTAACACCCCTGCAGGAAGGTCCTGCGTGTGAGGAGTTAGAAGTGTGGAGTGTTAGGAGGAGGAGGTGAGGAGATAAGTGTGATGTCCTGTGAAGAAAGCAGTGAGTTTAGTGCAGGAATTTCAAGTCCTAGACAGGCCCAGGAAGGTTGGAGAGCTGACATACTCCAGCTATTCAGAAGATCCTGTCCCCTGTCTGCCTAGCCATCGCCCTGAAGGAAGTCAAGCATCATTATCTTGTCAGCCTGAGACTGTGGAGAGAACATTCTGGAACACGTGCTCCATAGCAAGTATCACAGGATCCAGGGGCCAAGGCCAGACCTGTGGAATATCCTGCCACCCTGACTATTGCACCCCGAAACTCTGAGCTATCAGGACCACATAACGTGAGTGGGGAATATTATGTACTAGTATCACGGTGGGCATCCTCCTATGTGCCAAATAGGAGCCCAGACGCACCTTAGGGCTGTAACACTGAAGTATAAGGGGCTAGGAACACCTTTCATCAAGTCTACCCTGCACCCCAGGACTTTGCTGTGTCACCAGGCGTACCCCGTTGTTTTGTATTGAAGAAACTGTTTAAACATTTGTGCCTCCACACCCATGGAAGTAAAAGTTCAACTTTACAACCGTTTCTGTGTCTGACTCTGCACCGACAACATCAGGGCGCCCCAAACACCACCAGTCGGCACAGTATAGGGGAAGCGCCCCGGAGGAACAATCACCACCAACATTTGTGCAGCCCCCTCATCACCGGTACCAGTGGTGGTAACGTGGGACAGCACCAGCGCTGCGCCCTCGTGCCTAGAGACCGTGACAAGTCTGCGCTGTTTGCACCCCGCAATCCCAACTGCAGCGTTGCCTTCCATCTGGTCACCGCACCTCCACTCCTGGAGACTCTGAACTGTCCTTGCGGAGATCCCAACGGACTAACAAGGGTAATCCACCTGCCTGTTATCGGGAATTCTTTAGAATGAATATTTAGCTACAGAGTTAACAGGAGTCAAGCCATGGACACATTTTGAGAAACTTGCCCCTTGTTTTGTGATTATATTTCGGCCCTTTTTGTCCATCCCTTTTGTGCCTGGACCTCCTATGGATTACAAATATCAGCCCTAATACCTCATGTGGATTACAATTATTTTTTTTTTCTTTTATTTTTGCATTATATGTTCCAGTTTTGCAACGTTACAAGCCAGCACCCAAAGAAAAGACTCAAACGTATACCTGAGCAAATTGTGATTTCCATTGTGATATTTTTGCACACTTGTTTTACAAGTTTGCAACGTTTAAGCACTTTAGACCATTGTATGGACCCTTTTTTACGGGTACAATAATGTGACCTCTTATGCACTTTTTGAATGGACTTTGGACTTTATGCTGTTAGTCAGATAGCTAGTACCCTTACTTCATTGCTCATATGGACTGACTCTGAGGACTCAAAAGTATTAATGGTCCCATTTTGCCTTGTGTTAGTTTAGAAAGCCTAGGTATCATATTGTCTGATTTGCGTATGCCCTTAACCTTCTTCTCTCCACAGACTTAGGAGGAGAAGGAGCCAGCATGTCCTGTGCTTTGTGTTCATTTGCTGTTGCTACACAAGGAGGGCCAAGTAGTAGAGTCACAATCAGTCTCAACACCTTAAAGGGTAACCCCGCTGCTAAGAAAAAAAAAAAAGTGAGTTAAGAGGGAATCAACCCTCATAGGAGCTATGGAAGGTAGGCTGGTTCCTCCTCCTAGTTCTAGATATCCTAAGGACTTGGTGCACCGCCTTAAGGAAAAATGTTTAGCTACCTGTTTAGACATCAAGGTGACAAAGCGTAAAGCATGATTAGACCTTGGTGCTGGAATGGATTACAGGATGAAGCCACCCTTCTATTTGCAGACTTTCATTACTTAGTGGTGGGATTACAGAGTGAAGACACCCCACGCTTTCTTTGGTACTAGAGCTCAGTATACACAAAAGAAAGTTAGGAATGATTGCTTGGTGCAGACTTTTTGGTTTACTGGTTATTACTGAGAGGAAAAACCGTGAATAGACACCCTACTCATACGGGCAGGAACCACCTATTGGTAGCCGTTGTTATGCCAGTCTTTGTATGTCTCATGTAACACTCTAATCTTTCCTGGGTACCCTTAGAACACAACCCAAGCACAAGCTGAGGACGGTTTGACTTTAAGTAAGGGGGAATGTAACACCCCAGATTGGTGTTACCACTCCTACACCCTGCTGCTATATGCTTAGCCAATGTCATCTTATACATTTTTTTCCAAGTCCACCTGGCAGAGTTCTCTTAGATAGAATGGAACCTTCCATTCCACTAAAAATCCCCCTCTGGAGCAAAGTAGAGGAGTCCTTTCCTTTGCAGCTAGGGTGGGGACCAGTTAGAACCAGTCTAAGTCAAGTGCTAGTTGGAGTGCTGATCGAGACTCCATCTTGGAACTGCCAGGAGTCATGTTCCCTGGCTCAACCAAGAGTCAGACTACAGACAGAAGTGCAGCTCACCAGTTATATGCTAAAGCCTGCTGGAGCCAAGACCAAGCCTGAAGCTGTTTGGAAAACCGTTTATTCAAATAAAGCTGCTGTTCAACTCCATCTCAAGGTCTGGACTCCAGTTATTCCTCAATCCCTCAATTACTCCTACTATTTATTGCATCGGAGCCGAAGCCTGGGGTCTAGCAGTATCCAGGTAGGAGCACCGTGACACACAATAAGACTCATATAGGCCGCAGCATACCACTTGGCATTCCTACACCTGGGACAAGCGTCATAGAAGGCCCTAGGGGAAGGTGTCACCGTTACACAAGGAGTGTAGTGTAACTTCTACAGTAGATGGAGAGGACAGGATCTGAGGAACAGAGGAGGAAGGATAAAAGATGTTATTGTTCTACACCTCCACACAATACACTGTGATCAGGTCACATTATAAGCTTGACCATACAGATGTGATTTTAGGGCAGTTTGGAAGCTGCTATAGTTCGGTATTAATCGAATTTTCTTGGGTAAAGCATTCCAGAGCACCGGTGCAGCTCGAGAAAAGTCTTGGAGATGGGAATGTGATGATTGGTTAACAGGGGATGCAAGTCTAAGGTCATTGGCAGAATGGAGAGGACTGTTAGGGCGGTAGACAGTGACGAGAGAGGAGATATAGGGGGGCGCAGCGCTATGGATGGATTTGTGGGTTAGTGTGATAATTTTATATTGTATTCTGTGATGGTTGGACAACCAATACAACGACTGACACAAGGTAGATGCGTCTGTGTACCGGTTTGACATAAAGATGAGTCTGGTGGCTGTGTTCAGGACAGATTGTAGTGGGGAGAGTTTAGTAAGAGGAAGCCCAATTAGAAGAGAATTACGAGAGAGAATCAGAGCGACAATGAGGGTTTTTGATGTTTCCACAGTGAGAAAAGGGTGAATTCTAGAGATGTTTTTAAGGTGTAGGTGGCAAGAGTGTGCAAGTGTCTGAATATGTGGGTAAAGGTGAGATCTGAATCAAATACAACCCCCCAGACAGTGGGCAATAGTAAGGCCACAGACAGAAATGGAGATATTAGGGTTAGGTCGGTTAGTAGATGGAGGGAACACAAGAAGTTCAATTTCAGATAAAGAGAAGACATGATGTTAGAGACAGCAGAGAGACAGTCACTGATGTTCTGTAGTAGTGCGGGGGTGAGGTCACTGGATGAGGTATATAGTTGGGTATCATCTGCATAAAGATGGTATTGAAAGCCAAATTTGCGAATGGTTTGTCCCACTGGGGCTGTGTACAGAGAGAAGAGTAGGGGACCTGGGACCGAGCCTTGAGGAACAAGGATATTACCATCTTTGTGTGTGGGAGAAGAAGTAAGCTGAGAGAGACCAAGAGAGGCGGTTAGTGATAGAAAGCAAGAGGCAGATGGAGATAAAGTCACCCATAAAGAGAGTAGGAATTTCACAGGATAGGAAGTTGGGAAGCCATGAAGAAAAGTGATCTAAGAACTGGTAGGGAGAGCCAGGGGGATGGTAGATGACAGCTACTCGCAGGGAGAAAGGGCGGAAGAGTCTGATAATGTGGACCTCAAAAGAGGAGAAATAGAGCGATGGTACTGGTGGAATGACCTGAAAAATGCATTGTGGTGATAGAAGGACACCAACCCCTCCACCTTGCCTATCCTCAGGTCTAGGGGTGTGTGAGAATTGGAGGCCATCATAACAGAGAGCAGCAGGGGATGCGGTGTCAGACTGTTTAATCCAGGTTTCAGTGACAGCCAATAGGTTAAAAGACTTTAAGATGAAGAGATCTTGAGTAATGTCAAGTTGGTTGCAGAGTGAGCGGGCATTCCAGAGAGCTCAAGAGAAAGAGACTGGTGGAGGAGAAGGAGACAGCAGACAACGAATATTAATAAAGTTAGAAGGGTTTCTTGGTGAGACAGGTACAGAGTTGAGGTTACCAGAAGGATCGCCAGGGTTTGGAGAGATGTCCCCAGCAGATAATAGCAGGAGAATGGCGAGAGGCAGCAGATGGTTAAATGACTTGTGAGATCGTCTAATTTGTTGCACAGAGGCACAAGGTGGGTTAAGGTGGTTGAGGAAGGTGAAGAGAGAGTGGGAGCTGAACATAGGAGAGGGAAGGAGAAAGGGACTGATGTGGATAGAAGTAACAGGAGGTGGGAATGGACGGTAAGGTTGTAAAAAGCAGCAAATAGAGACAAAAAACATGCAGTGAACATGGTGATATGATTGTTTTTAAAACTTACAAGTTTTAGGAGAGGTTATTCAGCAGATCTGTCTTCTGCCCTGTCTAAGTGCCATGTTTAACTGCAGCTTCTACACACTTGTGATTGAATCACACTTAGGATTGAATTGCATCGTGCCAACCCCAGCATTCGTGCCTCCCCTAATACTATGTCTACTTATATAGGATAAATAGGCTTAGATGTAGCACTAAATTAGCTTGTAAAACAATTAATCAATTAAACTCAACATATGAACTAAGAAAGCTATGCACAGAAAGACTAACAGACTTGCAGGCCTTCAAGCATCATAAAACACAAGTTTTAACTACAAACAAATACAACATCAGATGATTTAGGATGATGGGAGTTGATTCTATACCAGGAATTAAACTTTGCACAGATAACAATCGTGGTCTCATGGGGTGCGACTACAACCAGGCCCAGAGTGGTACAGGGCCCGTGGCCAGCTGCAGATGGCTGTGCCCCACAGTACCATGATAGTGATCAGGGAAAGCCTGGCTCCCCAACCGCTATACATATTGTTAATGGAAAGGGGCCTGGCAAATCACCCACGAGTATAAGTGATTATTATTTTCCATCACCCCCTTGTGCCCCTGATTATTATACTTTGGGAATACTCTGATACCTCTTACACCCCAGGCGGCTCTTCAAACAAGGTATCATTTATTGTTTTTGTAGTATACACTTGAAAAAGGGGTTTCGATGACCCCGAAACGCGTAGTGGTTTTTCATTGCCTGCAATAAAAAGAATCTTTCAACTATACTGATCCCGCGCAGTCCCTGGATTCCTGGTCTTCGACAGATTTGATCACACACCAGCTCCTCCCTCCCCAGCATGTCCTTCAGCTTCCCCCACCACAATGACTTCTCCCCATGCGGCCACTTCCCAACAGACCAGTAAATCCAGAAATCCGTCTTTATCTGGCCACAGTCTGACCTTCACACGGGCCCAGGTGAGGAAGGAGATGAAAAAGATCAAGGCGAGGAAAGCCGCAGGGCCAGATGACATCATTGCAAGGCTAATTAAGACTTGCGGGGACCAGCTGTGTGGTATAGTTACATATATGTATAATATAAGCCTGAGGCAGGAAATAGTCCCTGAATTATGGAAATCTTCTTGTGTGGTACCAGTTCCAAAGAAACCCCACCCTATGGACCTCAACGACTACAGACCTGTAGCACTGACATCCCACCTGATGAAGATCTTGGAGAGATTGGTTCTCACACATCTCCCCCCTCTAGTGAGCCCCGCTATGGACCCCCTCCAGTTTGCTTATCGGCCGGGCATTGGGGTAGATGATGCCATCATCCATCTTCTGCACAGGGCTCTGTCTCACCTGGAGAAACCAGGGAACACAGTGAGAATAATGTTCTTTGACTTCTCCAGTGCTTTTAACACCATACAGCCCAGGTTATTGAGGGACAAGCTGGGCCTTGCTGGAGTGGACCACCACCTCTCCAACTGGATCCTAGACTACCTCACAAATCGACCTCAATACGTGAGAGCCCGAGACTGTGTGTCAGGTACCGTGATCTGTAATACGGGGGCACCTCAGGGTACGGTTCTCGCCCCTTTCCTCTTCACACTGTACACTGCAGATTTTAGGTGCAACTCATCCAGCTGCTACCTACAGAAGTATTCTGATGACTCTGCAATAGTGGGTCTCATCACAGATGATGATGACAGGGAGTACAGAGAACTGAACCAGGATTTTGTGGACTGGTGCCACCGGAACCACCTGAAGATTAACGCGGGGAAGACCAAGGAGATGGTGGTGGACTTCCGCAAAGGCAGATGCCCTCCAAATCCAGTGGACATCCTGGGGACGGGCATCGAGATTGTGAACACCTATAAGTACCTGGGTCTGCTCCTTAATAATAAGCTGGACTGGGCAGATCATATGGAGGCCCTGTACAGGAAGGGCCACAGCAGGCTCTACCTGCTTAGGAAACTGAGAGCCTTTGGATTCCGGGGGGCACTTCTTAGAACTTTCTTCAACTCGGTAGTGGCATCAGCCATCTTCTTTGGAGTGGCCTGCTGGGGGAGCAGTATATCAACCAGGGACAGAAATAAACTTGACAAGCTGATTAGAAGGGCCAGCTCTGTCCTGGGGAGCCCACTGGACCCAGTGCAGGTGGTGGGTGACAGAAGGATACTGTCCGTGGTGAGCTCCATGCAGAAGAAGAAGTCCCATCCCATGCATGAGACTGTGATCGCGCTGAGCAGTACTGTCAGTGACCGACTGCTCCACCCTAGGTGTGAGAAGGAGCGCTATCGGAAGTCTTTCCTCCCCACCGCGGTTAGGCTGTACAACCAACACCGACCTAAGCGGAGATCATTACACACAGAGAACTGAAATATCTCTCTGCCTGTTAAAACCCCCCCTCCCCCTCCTCTGCTACGTCCTATATGTCTGTCTGCTATTAATGTAATGCCTCTCACCTTGGAACATTCCTGTACATGTTGTATTTGTATTTGTATCTGCTTATCTTTGCTGCTGTAACACACTGAATTTCCCCATTGTGGGACTATTAAAGGACTATTATTATTATTATTATTATTATTATTATATGCTCTATTATACTTTGGGGTCTGAGTGCCGAGCCTCATGAATATTCGTTGAATTTCGTGAGGTTTACCTAAAGAGGCTCAAGGGGGACTCTTGGGAGTATGTTATACTGTGTGGTGTCACTGTGGAGCATATTATACTGTGTGGGGGCCACTGTGGAGCATATTATACTGTGTGGGGCCACTGTGGATCATATTATACTGTGTGGGGCCACTGTGGAGCATATTATACTGTGTGGGGCCCCTTCACTATTCACATCACATGTCTTCTGCTTTATAGCAGACGTACACTATTATTATTACAGGCTGTAATAACATTGCATGGTGATTAGAAAACAGATACTGTGCAATGTAAATAGTGAAGGAGTCACATCACTTGAAAAAGCACCACCGTAACTGCAAACAGTTCATCAGCATGGGCCCTGGGTACAGGAAGATAAATGTTGGGGGCACAGTTCACACAACTATTGGGGTGTTAGTTTCAGATAATATGTATTCTATACACAGAGAAGTGGATGGATGAAAATCATTACAGAAATCATTGAAATAAATGCAAAGAACCTTAGTAGGATAATAAAAAAGAACAAGAAATTATTAATAAATATGAAACCTTATTACAAGGAAATGTTATTCCTTTAAAATTCCAGGATCATTGTGATTCAATAAATCCCTGTTGTGTCTGGTTATTCTCTTATACTATCAGTATCTTTTAGTCTATTTGTAGATGGAACGAACAATGTAGCCCTTTATCCCTGTATTAATAAACAGAGCATACAATGTAGCAGTGAAATAAAGTGTCTAGGCAGTGTAATATTTGTAGATGAACACTAGGTGGCGCCTGTATACAGTTCATAGATGGTCCATGATTTAGTGAAAGGATTTTCTGTTATTCTCCCATATTAGCAGAAAAGTAGATGTGCTGTATCTCTGTAGTCAGGCTCGTACCGGCCCACCAGGGTTCCGGTGAATCCCCCAGTGGGCCCCGTGCCTTTTGGGGGCCCTACGGGATCCCCACTGCTTTTTACTTGGCTGTGAAGGACCAGTAATGGCCCCTATTAACTTACCTTACCCAGAGCAAGAAGGTGCGGATCCAGGGAGCAGACAGGTAAATAATCATCTAATACTGTTATAAGGAGGACAAGTGAAGGGGCTACTGTATGACCCATACAGTGGCCTCTTCAACGGTCCCCCATGCTGTACGGAGACTATCAATGCGGCCACTATATTGTGTGGGGGCAGTGATGGGGGATAATATCCTACGGGGGCGGAATTTAAAATCTGGGGCATTAGGGGGGGAACAATAAAGGTGTTGTTCGTGCTTAATCTTAGGCCATAAATACCTGATCGGTAGCTGACCAAAATATGGCCCTTGGACTGAACATGTGGACGGAGCCGCTTCCAGCACCCGTCCTGTACAGGACGCAGAAGCAGAAAGCTCCGTCCACAGTCTAGCGGCACCATCACTGCATCTCAGCACTTAATGAAGTCAGTGGGAGCTGAGCTCAAGCGGACGGAGCTTTCTGCTTCCAGGCCAGTATTG
>CAMRHE010002073.1:0-13421 GCA_947044405.1 Leptodactylus fallax | reverse complement strand
TTACCCATGAAATACAGTTAGTAGCCTTAACAAGGATCACTGTACTAATCTCACAGTCTGAAGAATACATACAGATACCACATAAGGTTATAACAGTAGAGTATATAGGGGTAACACATACCTAACTATATACTGTGAAGTAAAGAGGAACAAGTGGCTCTTAGACTCCCCAGACATAACATGTCTGTATGTGTTACCCCCTATATACTCACAGGACCTAGCTAGTAACCGTAGTTAGGGATCCATATATATATATAGTTCAGGGCAGTGATAGGTTAGGCTTCCGACGGCCAACTAGCTAGTTAGAGGCCCGGTGGCACTAGTAGTTTAGCTGGCAGGTTAAGGACTCAGTGTTAGGGTAGTCAGGCCTGCATCTACTGCCGTCACCGTCGCCCTGTTTGCTGCCTGTGAAGAATCTCACCATCATCATCATCATCTCCTGATCGGCTGTCTGTCATCTCCTGGAAGAATCCGAGGATCCACAGTCATCCACAGGGGCCCCTGCATCTCTTCTGTTGCCTGGAGGTATTGTGCACTGGACTCTTGCTATATATCTATATATATATACCCGGGTATATAACCTAAGACGGTTGAGGACTTGCTGGTTGTTGTAGTACTGCTGTGTTCTGAGTATATTTTATGTATGTATTATTACCCTGTTGATTCTTATAAAGCTACTGTTATAACCTTATGTGGTATCTGTATGTATTCTTCAGACTGTGAGATTAGTACAGTGATCCTTGTTAAGGCTACTAACTGTACTTCATGGGTAAGTCCCAGGAAGAGATCCTCCCTGTAATACAGAGGCTCTATCCTGGGTGGAGGCACTGATATATTTCATATATGTTCCCACTCTTCCCTTCAGCGAAGGCTTCAGGTCCCATTATACACACAGGTCAGCGCCAGAGTCTGTTGCGGGAGGGATAATACTCATACCCCCCCCCCCCAAATAGGGCTACATTTGGAGGCACTGCTGAGATTTAGAAGTGGGAATAGTCATTGATATGGAGAAGCGATATAGCTCAGAGGGGAACCTCCCACTAGCTACTACATGGGATTACCGACCTCCTGTTCCTCCCCTGGTTCAGGTAAAGGAAGAACCCCGCTCAGCCAGTTACCCCCCCAGTATGGCCGTCGCTAGCAGTTCCTCTAGTGACAGTGCTATTAGCACTTTAGCCAGGCTGACTGAAATGTTAGCTCAGGGCCTGCAGGCCACTCACTACAAGAAACTAAAAGTATTCTCTGGTAATGTCCCAGTACCACAAGGGGAGGAAAACTTTGAGATATGGAAAGAACATACTCTCCAATGCCTGAAGGAATGGTCTTGCTCTGAAGAAGGCAAGCGGCAGCGTATCAGTGAAAGTTTGCGGTCTCCTGCTGCAGAATTGATCCGCTTGTACAGAGACTCTCATGAAGGAGTGAGTGCATTGGACTATATACAAGTACTGTCTGATCACTTTGAGCCATACTATGACCTTGCCCAGATGGTTGCTGATTACCGAATGGTTCGTCAAAAAGAAGGGGAAAATGTCTCTACTTTTATTAACCGTTTACAGCTACTTCTTTCACGTCTGGTGTACCACGCAGCTATATCTACTTCAGAGGTAGACGCTATGAGAACCAGTCAGTTGGTGAGAGGGTTACAACCTCATCATCCTCTTGCTCAAGTACTCAAGGTCTTACTATCTGATAGAGTCCTTCCATTTCCTGACTTAATGAAGTTAGTGAAGAAACAAGAAGCTGACATTAGTTTTAGTACCCCTAAGAAAGCGAAAAGCATCTCTAAAGAAGATGTTGTTCCTAATTCAAACAAGGACAAACCAGCGGAGCGGTCAGAACTTAGACAGTCCGCCACTCCACCCACTGCCACTCAATGGAGGAAGGATGCTAGAACCTGTTATAAATGTGGTCAGACGGGCCATACTGCCAGACAGTGTACGGAGGACAGTGAGGGATTGGGACACAGTGCTGTCTTCTCTATTCAGAATCAAAGACACCGAAGGAAGGCGGGCCGAGTAAATACCAGAGGCGCTATCGCGGGCTCCAGGTCCGTTGTCAAAGTCACTGTCAATGGTCATGCCGCTCCTGCCCTGTTTGATACAGGATCTCAAGTGACCCTGATTTATCGCTCGTTCTACCAAAAGTATCTGAGGGATATACCTCTTCAGTCTACAGGACAAATGAAATTGTGGGGGCTTAATTCAGGATCATATCCTGTAGATGGCAGCCTACAAGTAGTTATAGCTGTCCCTGAATTAGAAGATCAGAGTGTCGCTCCCATGAAGATTACGGCTCTTGTCTGTCCTGATACAGGGGATTCTTGTGCAGCTCCTGTGATACTTGGCACTAATTGTCCCGCAGTGCATTATGCTTTTCAGAAGTTTCTTGGAAGAGATTGGAACCCTGCAGCTCAGCCGGTGAATATATCTTCTGATCTTAGAGAACTCTGTGATGCCCTGTCTACTGGCTATCGACATGGAATGGTATATCATATCGGTGAGAGAACCGTGGAAGTTCCTGCCGGCGGGGAGAGAGTTCTGAGAGTAGCCTCCAGCATTGCTCCCGATTTGCTTGAAGGGGGGAGTTATGTCCTTATGGAAACCCCCGAAGAAATGATTAACCAGAATGGCTGGATGGTGATCCCAGAGAGAAAGGACTGGAGAAATAAAGTGGAGTTATCTACCTGTGTGACAGTGAGGAACTGTTCACCGCATCCGATTGTAATTGGACCATACCAGAATGTGGCCCACTGCTACCCTGTGCTTGGAGTAAATCCATACGCTGAAGTGTGCAGGATTCAAATCCGAGATGCAATCCCTAATCTCAATCTTGACTTGAGTGATCCACATTTACCAGAGGCCTGGAATCAGCGACTGACACAGAAGTTGTCTGAATTATCGGAAGTGTTCTCCATGGATGATATGGATGTAGGTTGTGCTAAAAGTGCTCAACACACTTTCCGATTGACCGATTCTACTCCCTTCCGGGAGCGACCACGGAGAGTTGCTCCAAAGGATGTTGATGAGTTAAGACAGACTCTACAGCAAATGAAAGGTCAGGGGATCATTGTGGACAGTAAGAGCCCCTATGCCTCACCTATTGTGGTGGTAAGAAAAAAATCTGGAGCAATTCGCCTATGTGTGGATTACAGAACTCTGAACCGGAGAACCTTACCTGATCAGTATACACTGCCGAGAATTGAAGAAGCTCTGGAAGCTCTGAATGGAAACTGTTGGTTCACAGTGCTGGACCTAAGATCGGGATACTATCAAGTCCCAATGGCACCTGAGGATCAGGAAAAGACAGCCTTCATATGCCCCTTGGGTTTCTTTCAGTTCACTCGTATGCCGCAAGGTACAAAAGGTGCGCCAGCAACGTTCCAAAGGTTGATGGAAAGAGTGTTAGGTGATTTAGTGCCCCGGGAATGCCTTGTATATCTTGATGACATTATTGTGTTTGGAAAGACGCTGGAAGAACATGAAGAACGACTCATGAGAGTACTCCATCGCTTAAAAGAAGAGGGGCTGAAGTTGTCGGCTGACAAATGCAAATTTTGTAGATCTTCGGTCACTTATGTAGGTCATATTGTTTCTGCTGAAGGAGTTGCTACCGATCCTGGTAAGATTGAAGCTGTGGTGAATTGGCCCCGACCGCAAAATATTACGGAGTTGCAATCTTTCTTGGGGTTTTGTGGATTCTATCGACGATTTGTGGAAGGATATTCAAAAATTGCTCGAGCCCTCCTCGACCTGTTGAAGAGTGATGCAGGAGATCCGGGAAAGAAGAAAGGGTCTTCCAAAAGCCTTTTTGGCGATAGGTGGACTGCGGATTGTGAAGAAGCATTTAAGTTGTTGAAGAAGAAATTGACAGAAGCTCCCGTTCTGGCTTATGCTGATGCACAGAAGCCATATGTGCTACATGTAGATGCCAGCTTTGAAGGATTAGGTGGCGTGCTGCACCAAGAATACCCGGCCGGGTTACGGCCCATAGCTTTCATAAGTCGAAGTCTTTCTCCCAGCGAGAAAAATTATCCAGTACATAAATTGGAGTTTTTGGCGCTCAAGTGGGCCATTGTTGATAAATTACATGACTATTTATACGGAGCCACGTTTGAAGTAAGAACAGACAACAATCCACTGACATACGTTTTGTCAACCGCTAAACTCGATGCTACAGGACATCGCTGGTTGGCAGCTTTATCCAACTACCAATTCACACTCAAGTATAAATCGGGGCCTAAGAACATTGGGGCAGATGCTCTATCAAGACGGCCTGGATTACCTAGTCCGGAAGTAGTGGATGAATGGGAAGAAGTGCCAAGTCCTGGAGTAGGAGCTTTGTGTGCCATGGCTGCTGTAGTTGAAGACCGAGTAGCCTTTTCTGAAACTCGGCTTATTGACTCTATTGGGGGAGGTCCCGAAGCTGTACCAGACATGTTTGCCTACCCTGCCGCTTTAGGATCCTTTGAGAGTTGTTCTATATCTTCAAAGCGAATGATCTGGAGTCAAAAGACTGATCCTTTAATTGGACCTCTTTATCAAGCAGTGAGTTCTCAAGACAGAGAAATGTTAAAGACATCCCTACCCTCTGAATGCAGTCAACTTCTACGAGATTGGGAGAAGTTTGAAATAGACAATGGCCTACTTTATCGTGTGGTGCTGTATCATGATCACCCTGGAAGGCGCCAACTAGTTATTCCAAGCTGCTTTCAGAAGATGATTTTCCGAAGTCTGCATGATTATCATGGTCATTTGGGACCTGAGAAGACTTATGGCCTAATACAAGACCGATTCTACTGGCCCAAAATGAGAGATACCGTGACTCGTCTGTGTAGGTGCTGTCGCAGATGTTTGCAGAGGAAGACTGTCCCGGTTCGAGCGGCCTTCATGGGACACTTGAAGAGTTCGGGCCCCATGGATCTTGTCTGCATAGACTTCCTTTGTATTGACAACGACTCCAGAGGATTTGGAAATGTATTGGTGGTGACTGATCACTTCACACGATATGCTCAAGCCTTTCCGACTAAGGATCAAAAAGCAGTCACTGTTGCAAGAGTGCTTTGGGAAAAGTATTTTATCCATTATGGCTTACCACACCGGTTGCATTCTGATCAAGGCCGGGATTTTGAGAGTAACCTGATCAAAGAGTTACTTCAGTTGTTGAACATCCGCAAAAGTCGGACGACGCCTTACCATCCAGAGGGAGATGCCCTTCCTGAAAGATTTAACAGGACTTTACTTGATATGCTTGGTACCTTACGAATTGAGGATAAGCGATCCTGGAGTCGAAAAGTGGAGGCTATGGTGCATGCCTATAATAGTACAAGGCACGAGAGCACAGGATATTCACCATACTTTCTGATGTTTGGAAGAGAGCCTAGGCTACCTATTGACATCTTGTTGGGAGTCTCTACCGATGGTATCAGTCATCGAGATCATTACCGATACGTGGCACGTTTGAAAGAAACGCTTAAGAGTGCTTATCAGCTGGCTGAGGAAAATGCGGCCAAAGTGAATGAAGGAAATAAAAGGAGATTTGATCTTCGAGTAAGATACCGAGAATTGAACCCTGGGGACCATGTTCTGCTACGGAATTTGGGAGCATCTGCAAAACATAAGCTGGCTGATCGATGGCGGAGTGAACTCTTTACAGTGGTAGATCGGTTGCCTGGAATACCAGTCTACAAGATAAAAGGACGGGATGGGAGGATCAGGACTTGGCATAGAAATCATTTGTTGCCTGTACCTCAGATTGATGGTATGGATATCTCCAATGATGGCTCGGCCTGCGATTCTCCACAGTCCTTAGCCGATATTCCACCTGACCTTCCTGAAACTCCTGAGAGTGATTGGACTGTGGCTCCTGAAGTTCCTAGATCACCAGTATCTTCTCCTTCAGGGAGACCTATGAACCCTCAAACTCCAGAATTCGTACCTAGATCTGTGTCTACAGATGAGCAGGGATCTAGCTCTCCTACGCCACCAGCACCATCCCCTCCCATGGCAGACAACCCTAGTTTAGGGCCTGGACATGCTAGTTTACCTCAGAGAGAGGTACGGAGAGGAGAGAGAATTAGACACCCTCCACCTATGCTGACATATGATAGTTTGGGGGACCCCAGATTTACTACTCAGCCTCATTTATACCATGCTTGGGTGGGTGCAGTGTCCACTTTGGTCAATATGTTACCAATTTTCGCTCCTGCTGGCATGTATACCTATTAACCTGTTGTGACTCTGTAAATGCAAAAGCAACCATATTGATATTGTCATTGGTAATGTTGACTGTATACTATGACTTTGTATGTCTTTGACGTGACGTAAAGATTTCACCAGAGGGAGAGTGTAGGGAACTGCCATTTCTACTAGTATATAATGTATCTGGCTTCTTTGCCCCTGCAGTTTGGCTTCAGAGACCCCAGGCATTTAGTGCAAGTTTTGTTTTGTAAATACAGTGAGTCAGACACATGTGAGGCAGAGCTGCTGGGGGGAGAGATGTGAGCAGAGCTGCTGAGACAGACATGTTATGTCTGGGGGAGTCTAAGAGCCACTTGTTCCTCTTTACTTCACAGTATATAGTTAGGTATGTGTTACCCCCTATATACTCACAGGACCTAGCTAGTAACCGTAGTTAGGGATCCATATATATATACAGTTTCAGGGCAGTGATAGGTTAGGCTTCCGAAGGCCAACTAGCTAGTTAGAGGCCCGGTGGCACTAGTAGTTTAGCTGGCAGGTTAAGGACTCAGTGTTAGGGTAGTCAGGCCTGCATCTACTGCCGTCACCGTCGCCCTGTTTGCTGCCTGTGAAGAATCTCACCATCATCATCATCATCTCCTGATCGGCTGTCTGTCATCTCCTGGAAGAATCCGAGGATCCACAGTCATCCACAGGGGCCCCTGCATCTCTTCTGTTGCCTGGAGGTATTGTGCACTGGACTCTTGCTATATATCTATATATATACCCGGGTATATAACCTAAGACGGTTGAGGACTTGCTGGTTGTTGTAGTACTGCTGTGTTCTGAGTATATTTTATGTATGTATTATTACCCTGTTGATTCTTATAAAGCTACTGTTATAACCTTATGTGGTATCTGTATGTATTCTTCAGGCTGTGAGATTAGTACAGTGATCCTTGTTAAGGCTACTAACTGTACTTCATGGGTAAGTCCCAGGAAGAGATCCTCCCTGTAATACAGAGGCTCTATCCTGGGTGGAGGCACTGATATATTTCATATATGTTCCCACTCTTCCCTTCAGCGAAGGCTTCAGGTCCCATTATACACACAGGTCAGCGCCAGAGTCTGTTGCGGGAGGGATAATACTCATACCCCCCCCCCCCCAAATAGGGCTACATTTGGAGGCACTGCTGAGATTTAGAAGTGGGAATAGTCATTGATATGGAGAAGCGATATAGCTCAGAGGGGAACCTCCCACTAGCTACTACATGGGATTACCGACCTCCTGTTCCTCCCCTGGTTCAGGTAAAGGAAGAACCCCGCTCAGCCAGTTACCCCCCCAGTATGGCCGTCGCTAGCAGTTCCTCTAGTGACAGTGCTATTAGCACTTTAGCCAGGCTGACTGAAATGTTAGCTCAGGGCCTGCAGGCCACTCACTACAAGAAACTAAAAGTATTCTCTGGTAATGTCCCAGTACCACAAGGGGAGGAAAACTTTGAGATATGGAAAGAACATACTCTCCAATGCCTGAAGGAATGGTCTTGCTCTGAAGAAGGCAAGCGGCAGCGTATCAGTGAAAGTTTGCGGTCTCCTGCTGCAGAATTGATCCGCTTGTACAGAGACTCTCATGAAGGAGTGAGTGCATTGGACTATATACAAGTACTGTCTGATCACTTTGAGCCATACTATGACCTTGCCCAGATGGTTGCTGATTACCGAATGGTTCGTCAAAAAGAAGGGGAAAATGTCTCTACTTTTATTAACCGTTTACAGCTACTTCTTTCACGTCTGGTGTACCACGCAGCTATATCTACTTCAGAGGTAGACGCTATGAGAACCAGTCAGTTGGTGAGAGGGTTACAACCTCATCATCCTCTTGCTCAAGTACTCAAGGTCTTACTATCTGATAGAGTCCTTCCATTTCCTGACTTAATGAAGTTAGTGAAGAAACAAGAAGCTGACATTAGTTTTAGTACCCCTAAGAAAGCGAAAAGCATCTCTAAAGAAGATGTTGTTCCTAATTCAAACAAGGACAAACCAGCGGAGCGGTCAGAACTTAGACAGTCCGCCACTCCACCCACTGCCACTCAATGGAGGAAGGATGCTAGAACCTGTTATAAATGTGGTCAGACGGGCCATACTGCCAGACAGTGTACGGAGGACAGTGAGGGATTGGGACACAGTGCTGTCTTCTCTATTCAGAATCAAAGACACCGAAGGAAGGCGGGCCGAGTAAAGACCAGAGGCGCTATCGCGGGCTCCAGGTCCGTTGTCAAAGTCACTGTCAATGGTCATGCCGCTCCTGCCCTGTTTGATACAGGATCTCAAGTGACCCTGATTTATCGCTCGTTCTACCAAAAGTATCTGAGGGATATACCTCTTCAGTCTACAGGACAAATGAAATTGTGGGGGCTTAATTCAGGATCATATCCTGTAGATGGCAGCCTACAAGTAGTTATAGCTGTCCCTGAATTAGAAGATCAGAGTGTCGCTCCCATGAAGATTACGGCTCTTGTCTGTCCTGATACAGGGGATTCTTGTGCAGCTCCTGTGATACTTGGCACTAATTGTCCCGCAGTGCATTATGCTTTTCAGACGTTTCTTGGAAGAGATTGGAACCCTGCAGCTCAGCCGGTGAATATATCTTCTGATCTTAGAGAACTCTGTGATGCCCTGTCTACTGGCTATCGACATGGAATGGTATATCATATCGGTGAGAGAACCGTGGAAGTTCCTGCCGGCGGGGAGAGAGTTCTGAGAGTAGCCTCCAGCATTGCTCCCGATTTGCTTGAAGGGGGGAGTTATGTCCTTATGGAAACCCCTGAAGAAATGATTAACCAGAATGGCTGGATGGTGATCCCAGAGAGAAAGGACTGGAGAAATAAAGTGGAGTTATCTACCTGTGTGACAGTGAGGAACTGTTCACCGCATCCGATTGTAATTGGACCATACCAGAATGTGGCCCACTGCTACCCTGTGCTTGGAGTAAATCCATACGCTGAAGTGTGCAGGATTCAAATCCGAGATGCAATCCCTAATCTCAATCTTGACTTGAGTGATCCACATTTACCAGAGGCCTGGAATCAGCGACTGACACAGAAGTTGTCTGAATTATCGGAAGTGTTCTCCATGGATGATATGGATGTAGGTTGTGCTAAAAGTGCTCAACACACTTTCCGATTGACCGATTCTACTCCCTTCCGGGAGCGACCACGGAGAGTTGCTCCAAAGGATGTTGATGAGTTAAGACAGACTCTACAGCAAATGAAAGGTCAGGGGATCATTGTGGACAGTAAGAGCCCCTATGCCTCACCTATTGTGGTGGTAAGAAAAAAATCTGGAGCAATTCGCCTATGTGTGGATTACAGAACTCTGAACCGGAGAACCTTACCTGATCAGTATACACTGCCGAGAATTGAAGAAGCTCTGGAAGCTCTGAATGGAAACTGTTGGTTCACAGTGCTGGACCTAAGATCGGGATACTATCAAGTCCCAATGGCACCTGAGGATCAGGAAAAGACAGCCTTCATATGCCCCTTGGGTTTCTTTCAGTTCACTCGTATGCCGCAAGGTACAAAAGGTGCGCCAGCAACGTTCCAAAGGTTGATGGAAAGAGTGTTAGGTGATTTAGTGCCCCGGGAATGCCTTGTATATCTTGATGACATTATTGTGTTTGGAAAGACGCTGGAAGAACATGAAGAACGACTCATGAGAGTACTCCATCGCTTAAAAGAAGAGGGGCTGAAGTTGTCGGCTGACAAATGCAAATTTTGTAGATCTTCGGTCACTTATGTAGGTCATATTGTTTCTGCTGAAGGAGTTGCTACCGATCCTGGTAAGATTGAAGCTGTGGTGAATTGGCCCCGACCGCAAAATATTACGGAGTTGCAATCTTTCTTGGGGTTTTGTGGATTCTATCGACGATTTGTGGAAGGATATTCAAAAATTGCTCGAGCCCTCCTCGACCTGTTGAAGAGTGATGCAGGAGATCCGGGAAAGAAGAAAGGGTCTTCCAAAAGCCTTTTTGGCGATAGGTGGACTGCGGATTGTGAAGAAGCATTTAAGTTGTTGAAGAAGAAATTGACAGAAGCTCCCGTTCTGGCTTATGCTGATGCACAGAAGCCATATGTGCTACATGTAGATGCCAGCTTTGAAGGATTAGGTGGCGTGCTGCACCAAGAATACCCGGCCGGGTTACGGCCCATAGCTTTCATAAGTCGAAGTCTTTCTCCCAGCGAGAAAAATTATCCAGTACATAAATTGGAGTTTTTGGCGCTCAAGTGGGCCATTGTTGATAAATTACATGACTATTTATACGGAGCCACGTTTGAAGTAAGAACAGACAACAATCCACTGACATACGTTTTGTCAACCGCTAAACTCGATGCTACAGGACATCGCTGGTTGGCAGCTTTATCCAACTACCAATTCACACTCAAGTATAAATCGGGGCCTAAGAACATTGGGGCAGATGCTCTATCAAGACGGCCTGGATTACCTAGTCCGGAAGTAGTGGATGAATGGGAAGAAGTGCCAAGTCCTGGAGTAGGAGCTTTGTGTGCCATGGCTGCTGTAGTTGAAGACCGAGTAGCCTTTTCTGAAACTCGGCTTATTGACTCTATTGGGGGAGGTCCCGAAGCTGTACCAGACATGTTTGCCTACCCTGCCGCTTTAGGATCCTTTGAGAGTTGTTCTATATCTTCAAAGCGAATGATCTGGAGTCAAAAGACTGATCCTTTAATTGGACCTCTTTATCAAGCAGTGAGTTCTCAAGACAGAGAAATGTTAAAGACATCCCTACCCTCTGAATGCAGTCAACTTCTACGAGATTGGGAGAAGTTTGAAATAGACAATGGCCTACTTTATCGTGTGGTGCTGTATCATGATCACCCTGGAAGGCGCCAACTAGTTATTCCAAGCTGCTTTCAGAAGATGATTTTCCGAAGTCTGCATGATTATCATGGTCATTTGGGACCTGAGAAGACTTATGGCCTAATACAAGACCGATTCTACTGGCCCAAAATGAGAGATACCGTGACTCGTCTGTGTAGGTGCTGTCGCAGATGTTTGCAGAGGAAGACTGTCCCGGTTCGAGCGGCCTTCATGGGACACTTGAAGAGTTCGGGCCCCATGGATCTTGTCTGCATAGACTTCCTTTGTATTGACAACGACTCCAGAGGATTTGGAAATGTATTGGTGGTGACTGATCACTTCACACGATATGCTCAAGCCTTTCCGACTAAGGATCAAAAAGCAGTCACTGTTGCAAGAGTGCTTTGGGAAAAGTATTTTATCCATTATGGCTTACCACACCGGTTGCATTCTGATCAAGGCCGGGATTTTGAGAGTAACCTGATCAAAGAGTTACTTCAGTTGTTGAACATCCGCAAAAGTCGGACGACGCCTTACCATCCAGAGGGAGATGCCCTTCCTGAAAGATTTAACAGGACTTTACTTGATATGCTTGGTACCTTACGAATTGAGGATAAGCGATCCTGGAGTCGAAAAGTGGAGGCTATGGTGCATGCCTATAATAGTACAAGGCACGAGAGCACAGGATATTCACCATACTTTCTGATGTTTGGAAGAGAGCCTAGGCTACCTATTGACATCTTGTTGGGAGTCTCTACCGATGGTATCAGTCATCGAGATCATTACCGATACGTGGCACGTTTGAAAGAAACGCTTAAGAGTGCTTATCAGCTGGCTGAGGAAAATGCGGCCAAAGTGAATGAAGGAAATAAAAGGAGATTTGATCTTCGAGTAAGATACCGAGAATTGAACCCTGGGGACCATGTTCTGCTACGGAATTTGGGAGCATCTGCAAAACATAAGCTGGCTGATCGATGGCGGAGTGAACTCTTTACAGTGGTAGATCGGTTGCCTGGAATACCAGTCTACAAGATAAAAGGACGGGACGGGAGGATCAGGACTTGGCATAGAAATCATTTGTTGCCTGTACCTCAGATTGATGGTATGGATATCTCCAATGATGGCTCGGCCTGCGATTCTCCACAGTCCTTAGCCGATATTCCACCTGACCTTCCTGAAACTCCTGAGAGTGATTGGACTGTGGCTCCTGAAGTTCCTAGATCACCAGTATCTTCTCCTTCAGGGAGACCTATGAACCCTCAAACTCCAGAATTCGTACCTAGATCTGTGTCTACAGATGAGCAGGGATCTAGCTCTCCTACGCCACCAGCACCATCCCCTCCCATGGCAGACAACCCTAGTTTAGGGCCTGGACATGCTAGTTTACCTCAGAGAGAGGTACGGAGAGGAGAGAGAATTAGACACCCTCCACCTATGCTGACATATGATAGTTTGGGGGACCCCAGATTTACTACTCAGCCTCATTTATACCATGCTTGGGTGGGTGCAGTGTCCACTTTGGTCAATATGTTACCAATTTTCGCTCCTGCTGGCATGTATACCTATTAACCTGTTGTGACTCTGTAAATGCAAAAGCAACCATATTGATATTGTCATTGGTAATGTTGACTGTATACTATGACTTTGTATGTCTTTGACGTGACGTAAAGATTTCACCAGAGGGAGAGTGTAGGGAACTGCCATTTCTACTAGTATATAATGTATCTGGCTTCTTTGCCCCTGCAGTTTGGCTTCAGAGACCCCAGGCATTTAGTGCAAGTTTTGTTTTGTAAATACAGTGAGTCAGACACATGTGAGGCAGAGCTGCTGGGGGGAGAGATGTGAGCAGAGCTGCTGAGACAGACATGTTATGTCTGGGGGAGTCTAAGAGCCACTTGTTCCTCTTTACTTCACAGTATATAGTTAGGTATGTGTTACCCCCTATATACTCACAGGACCTAGCTAGTAACCGTAGTTAGGGATCCATATATATATACAGTTCAGGGCAGTGATAGGTTAGGCTTCCGACGGCCAACTAGCTAGTTAGAGGCCCGGTGGCACTAGTAGTTTAGCTGGCAGGTTAAGGACTCAGTGTTAGGGTAGTCAGGCCTGCATCTACTGCCGTCACCGTCGCCCTGTTTGCTGCCTGTGAAGAATCTCACCATCATCATCATCATCTCCTGATCGGCTGTCTGTCATCTCCTGGAAGAATCCGAGGATCCACAGTCATCCACAGGGGCCCCTGCATCTCTTCTGTTGCCTGGAGGTATTGTGCACTGGACTCTTGCTATATATCTATATATATATACCCGGGTATATAACCTAAGACGGTTGAGGACTTGCTGGTTGTTGTAGTATTGCTGTGTTCTG
>CAMRHE010002072.1:0-13444 GCA_947044405.1 Leptodactylus fallax | reverse complement strand
AGTGAAGCCAAAAGTATTAGATTTTTTTTTTAGCCTTACCTTATAGTAGGAGTTTGACATGACCCATTGGGGATTGACTTGCTCTTCATTCCCTAATGTCTGAGAGTTATTTGGCGTAAAGACAATTAAATCACTTTTTGGTCGAACTGAATTAGAACTTATGTTATATTGAGTGTGTTGGGAATACATCCAGCTCCCTCCAGTGTTGGAGCAGATTCGGTAATTTTCTTTCAGTTCATTCACCTCATCCCTGTATTTCTGCCATCTTAAAACAGTGAACACGATTAGAGTAATAAGAAAAAATACTTGATATGACGCAGATTGCAACAACCAAGTAGACATTTTCATCAGAAAATTCATCACCATTCACTTTGGTCTCTTGATTATCAAACTTTAGTTCTTCTCCAGACTCCACCACAGACACCACAATTTGTGCCTCTGCCGTCATGACTGGTTCTCCATGATCCTGAGCTACTACATGTAATCTGTACTCATCACTATCTGAATCTGTAAATGATCTCTTTAAAATAATTTCTCCAGTTTGATGTGCAATGGTAAATGGTGATTTTCCAGATCCTCCAAAATCCTTCAACTTATAAAATGTCCAAGCATTGTATCCAGAATCCAGATCTACGGCCTTTACTTTAGTTATCAGGTGTCCGGGTTCTGCTGACTTGGGCGCTTTGATTGTTAGTTCAGAATGAAGTGGGGTGAATGTAGGAGCATTATCATTAATATCTTCAATGAATATATTTAGAGTAAGGTTAGAGCTGAGTGCTTGTAGGCCGGCATCAGTGGCTTTTATGTGACATCGGAAATATGAAATCTGTTCATGGTCAAATGATACTAAAGCAAAGACCTTCCCATTCTCTGGATTAATGGAAATGTAAGAAGATAAAGGGATCCCCTCAATTGTTCTCTCCCTGATTGAGTAAGTAATGAAAGAATTCTGTCCAATATCTGGGTCAAATGCTGAAGCTGTATAAATATGAGACCCTGGTGGGTTGTTCTCCTTAATAAATACTGTGTCTACTGGCTGGATAAATCTTGGAGCATTGTCATTGGTGTCACTTATATCAATCTTCAGAGTTTTAGATGTAGACAGGGATGGAGAACCTTCATCTCTCGCAGTAATAGTAACTTCATACTCTTCTTTTGTCTCTCGATCTAAAGCTCCATTCACAGTCAAAGAAAAATCACTCATGAAAGCTGGATTTACCTTAAATGGTGAAGGTTCAGAGATGTAGCAATGGACTTTTCCATTTGATCCAGAATCTTTATCATGGACACTGATGATGGCGACTGTTGTCCCCTGGGGAGAATTTTCAGGAACAGGCACTGATAATGATGTCACCATCATCTCAGGAGGGTTGTCATTGACATCCACAACAGTCACTAGAATTTTACAATGTCCCACAAGCTGTAAATCTCCATGATCAATAGCTTCAACTGGAATTCTAAACATGTTAATAGTTTCAAAATCCAGTTTGCCTTTCACTCTTATTTCTCCTTTGAACTTGTCTAGGATAAATGCCTCCTTCGCCTCCTCTGACACCATATTGCTAAATTCATATATTATTTCTCCATTTCTCCCTTCATCCAGATCAGTAGCATTTAGCTTGAACACTAAAGTTCCTTCCACAGCATTTTCATTAACAGTGCACTGGTAAAATGGCTGATCAAACACTGGGGCATTATCATTGAAATCCTCCACATTAACAATAATATGTGTAGTGCCACTCAGTCTTGGTTTGCCTCCATCATAAGCTGTAAGTGTCAGATTGTGAACAGATTGCTTCTCTCTGTCTAGATTCTTTTTCAGCACAAGCTCTAATGACTTGATTTGATTTAAATATTTTTGGAAATCCAATGTAAAATATTCACTTGCACTGAGCTCATAGTTTGTGATAGAATTTGTTCCAAGATCTGGATCAGCAGCCTCTTTCAATGGAAACTGAGATCCTGCAGGCTTCATTTCTGATATTGAAAGATTATTTACATTGAAGGAGAATATTGGACTATTGTCATTTATATCTTCTATCTCTACATCTACACGATACATCTGCACAGGCTTATCTACAATAACCTGCAGAGGAATAATACAGAAGGGTGTATTTGGACACAGCACCTCTCTGTCTATTGTCTCTTTAATAAATAAGATTCCATTCTGCAGATTGACCTGGAAATATTCCTTCTCATCTCTGGAGACAATATGTAACATTCTGGAATTAATCTCACCTATGTCCAGTCCAAGATCCTGAGCAATTCTTCCAACAAAGGTGCCATGCTTGGATTCCTCCGGGATGATATAATGCAGCTGACTCAGGACCACATCCCACGTTATTTGTAACAAAAAGAAATGAACCAACTTGCTCCTTGATTGATAATCCTGTCTCTGATACAGCATTTCTTAAAATCAGTGAAGGAAAAGGTGATGACTTATCCAATTAATAAAGGCACTGGTGGAAGAACGAAGAAACAGGGGAAAAAAAAATCTATCATGGCCGGAATCCTTACAGCAAGAATTTCATTTAAGGATTGAGAACTGCATTTCCTCTTTCCTTGCTGCTATTATTTGGTAAGGAGTGACACCTAGTGCTCAATTTCTAGTTTGCATGTATGGTGTAAAAAATTTTTTTTATAGTTTAAGAATTTTTTTATTACTATTTAAAATTCGGTTATATGAAATATGATGTTTAAAAACATTTATTTTTTTTATATTTACAACTATTGCATATTGTACAATGAAGAATTCTATTATAACTTGCCATAGCCTTGTTTAAATACTTTTCCCCTTAAGGTGTAATGTGCACCAACATCTAAGTTCAACAAAAATAGAATTGATTCATTTTACATGGTACAATTATGTTGATTATAAAAATAAATTATAATTATTTTTCTATTTTTACAAAGTATTATAATTTTCATATCAGGTTATGCATTTTACATCTTTTAATATTAATTCATTTTATTTTTATATTTATATTTTTAATCATTCTTACATGTAATGAAGAATTATACAAGTATTACACTTTGTATTATCCTTGTTTCAATTGTCTTACTGCTGAGGTTTAATATGTAAAAGATCTAAATCTGCCACACTAATATTAATTTTTAAAGAATCTTTTATTTTATTTTGTATAGTATACAAAGTGTAATAAAAATAATTAGAAGTACATTTTAGGAAAAATTAAATAATTTTGACATTTATTTAATTTGGCCTTTTACTTTTTCTATTAGTTTTTGGGCCTAAACACAGGAGGTTTTTTAAAAGTGTGATGAAGCCAGTGGTTATCAGTATTAGAATATTAACTTTATCAGAACATTGTCTATACAATTAAATAATTTAGTGTAATCCATCTCGATACTGACAATTTTCCTAAAAGTCTATAGATATCACTCTCATCTGACTGATTTTAACATCCAGTAAAACTTCCCTAATAAGCCAACGACCCCCGATGTAGAAGAAATACATATGTCTTTCAAAAAAATTATATTTCTCTGGATATTGTTCAAATTAGAAAAAAACTTTTTTCACAGGACACCACTTTGAGCAGACTATCCATGACTGGGAAAAGAGATAAATTTGCATTTTTATGAAAACTGAATTTATACATGAATCTTTCAATGAAGTTTTATTGTTCTTCAATTATTTATTGATGTATGTTTTTTAAAGTGGAGTCATCAACTTTTTTGTCACTGTTAAACTAAGCTCTTAGAGAATCACATAACTCTCCAGTCTCACAACATAAAGCAACCATTTATTCTAGTTCTATGTTAAGCAATTGCTGTAAGTCTCCTTCATCAGGCTCATTTAAAATATTCTAAAATGTCTTAAACCCTTTAATACATTACTTATTTTTTTTATATGCGGCAAAACTATTTTAAACTTTAAATTCTTGTCTGAGAGTAATCTGGCCTCTGTTCAAAGTGCTAAATTTAACTTTCATCCAAAATCACCAGGACAGTCCAAATTATGAGGTTTGGGAGTCAAAGGACAACATCAAGAAATAAAATGAACTTAATAATAAAGGATAAATAATGCTCATTTTCAATATCGTGCAAAGAGTAATGGTTATGAAATATACAACAGATAGGTAGGTAGATAGGTAGGCCATAATTAATGAAAATCTATTCATTTATCTAAGAAGCCAGGGACCATCCAACCCACAAACCTCTCAAATTTAATAAGATAATTTTCTAAAAAGAGGATTTGAAAATGTTTAATTTAAAAATACATATATTTTCTATTTATTTTAATTTGTTTTTCTTTTTAAATTATTCGGTTTTGTTATTGTGACTCTAAACAACAGTAATATAAAATATTGAGAATTGAATTAACTTACACTCACCTCTTCCCATTAATCCTTTTTTTTATTTTAAAATTAAACTTTTAGTTATTGCCTTCCAAACACTATAATGTTAGTTTTTCATTTACAGAGCTCTTTATGTCATCAACAACAAATTGTACTTTATAAGCATTTTTTTAATCTTCCTTTCAATTTACTAAGAAGTTGGAAATAATCAGAATGGGATGGAACTGGAAAAAAGGCAGTTTATCCATTCTCTTACATTTTTTTTTACAACTGTCATAAAAGTGACAATGTTACCTATATTACAGTCATATGAAAAAGTTTTGGCACCCCTATTAATCTTAATCATTTTTAGTTCTAAATATTTGGGTGTTTGCAACAGCCATTTCAATTTGATATATCTAATAACTGATGGACACAGTAATATTTCAGGATTGAAATGAGGTTTATTGTACTAACAGAAAATGTGCAATATGCATTAAACCAAAATTTGACCGGTGCAAAAATGTGGGTACCCTTATCATTTTATTGATTTGAATACTCCTAACTACTTTTTACTGACTTACTGAAGCACAAAATTGGTTTTGTAACCTCACTGAGCTTTGAATTTCATAGCCAGGTGTATCCAATCATGAGAAAAGGTATTTAAGGTGGCCAATTGCAAGTTGTTCTCCTATTTGAATCTCCTCTGAAGAGTGGCATCATGGGCTCCTCAAAACAACTCTCAAATGATCTGAAAACAAAGATTGTTCAACATAGTTGTTCAGGGGAAGGATACAAAAAGTTGTCTAAGAGATTTAACCTGTCAGTTTCCACTGTGAGGAACATAGTAAGGAAATGGAAGACCACAGGGACAGTTCTTGTTAAGCCCAGAAGTGGCAGGCCAAGAAAAATATCAGAAAGGCAGAGAAGAAGAATGGTGAGAACAGTCAAGGACAATCCACAGACTACCTCCAAAGAGCTGCAGCATCATCTTGCTGCAGATGGTGTCACTGTGCATCGGTCAACAATACAGCACACTTTGCACAAGGAGAAGCTGTATGGGAGAGTGATGCGAAACAAGCCGTTTCTGAAAGCACGCCACAAACAGAGTCGCCTGAGGTATGCAAAAGCACATTTGGACAAGCCAGCTTCATTTTGGAAGAAGGTCCTGTGGACTGATGAAACAAAGATTGAGTTGTTTGGTCATACAAAAAGGCGTTATGCATGGAGTCAAAAAAACACAGCATTCCAAGAAAAACACTTGCTACCCACTGTCAAATTTGGTGGAGGTTCCATCATGCTTTGGGGCTGTGTGGCCAATGCCGGCACCGGGAATCTTGTTAAAGTTCAGGGTCGCATGGATTCAACTCAGTATCAGCAGATTCTTGAGAATAATGTACAAGAATCAGTGACGAATTTGAAGTTACGCCAGGGATGGATATTTCAGCAAGACAATGATCCAAAACACAGCTCCAAATCTACTCAGGCATTCATGCAGAGGGACAATTACAATGTTCTGGAATGGCCATCCCAGTCCCCAGACCTGAATATCATTGAACATCTGTGGGATAATTTGAAGCGGGCTGTCCATGCTCGGAGACCATCAAACTTAACTGAACTGGAATTGTTTTATAAAGAGGAATGGTCAAAAATACCTTCATCCAGGATCCAGGAACTGATTAAAAGCTACAGGAAGCGACTAGAGGCTGTTATTTTTGCAAAAGGAGGGATTTACTAAATATTAATGTCACTTTTCTGTTGAGGTGCCCATACTTTTGCATCAGTCAAATTTTGGTTTAATGCATATTGCACATTTTCTGTTAGTACAATAAACCTCATTTCAATCCTGAAATATTACTGTGTCCATCAGTTATTAGATATATCAAATTGAAATGGCTGTTGCAAACACCCAAATATTTAGAACTAAAAATGATTAAGATTAATAGGGGTGCCAAAACTTTTTCATATGACTGTATGTATGGTCAGTACAATCACAGTAATTCTACATTTATATTGCTTTTTAATGCTTTGATACCTTTAAAAAAATTAACTTTTTCAAAAGAAATTTTATTTGCTTCACCATATTCTGACCCCCATTTAATAGTCCAGTCATTTTTTAAGCAGAGATGCCTAATATGTTTATGTATCTTAATTTTTTTTAGAGAGAAAAGGAGGTGAAATTAACTTTTATATTTTTATTTAGAGACTAAGGTTACTAGATAAGAAGGCTCCTGACTTCCAGACCAACAGATTCCGCAATTTCACAGTGCATTAAGTAATGCCTAACTGTTTCACGTCATACTTGTAGTTAAGATCGTACTATATGTGTCCAATATTAGTGTTGCAAACCTCAGTGGGAAGTAAAACCTATCCTTCAATTTTATCAACCTCCACTAAATTTGGTTGCTTTAGAATTTCCTTTTTTAGAATCTCTTTTATATCCTTTTCATAAATTGGTGGGGTGACCAAAACCATATTACATGTTCACAATATAGCCTCAACAATGCTTCATAAAGTAATGAAACAAGGCATTTTGGAGAAGTCATGTCCCTTCCAGTGTCAAACAATACTGTTTGCTTTAGACATAGCAGATTGGCACTATATGCTTAACTGAATAATTAAAAGAGTATTCATGGCTGAAATGGCTTTTATGTGCTAGATATCTCGAAGACCAGGTTAGGATTTATGGAAACAGCAGAGCACACTGTGTGATGCTACTTCCACAATTCCCATAGATGTGAATGTGTGCAACAGAAACACAGTAATTCAGCACCGTAATTTTGCAACATGTGTAAATCAATGATAATAATGTATTTGGGTTCAGTAAAAAAAATCTTTTGGAAAAAACTTATAAGCCTTCAACAGTTTGAACGTAAGACATATGTTCAGGTCCTGCATTCCCCACATGGCACCATTGGGCAAATAGAAATGGGAGAGCCCAATACTTTCTTTGCTCTGCATTCATGTCTTGTATAATTTCTTTTAGACAGGAAATACTACAAAGGACACTACAGTGTTAAACACGGAATGCTGGTGCTCTGACTATGCTCAGGAAATGCCTCTATTACTCTATTATTCAATAGTTTTACCACAACCATGATGGGTCTCAAACTTGGGACCTAGTCTATGGGAGTCAGAAACACCAACAATGAGACACAGGCTGCACTTCTATCTATGAAGAGATTTATCATAGACCTAAATAGTTTTCTTCCTGCTAAGCAGGATCTACTGATATTTAAAGATGTATAGAGCTGTGTCAGTACATTAGAGATAAAAAATATATAAAATGTAAATTTCACACTCTGTTTATGATAAAGTTAAAGAGGTTGTCCAGGCAAAATGTCAATTTTTATATAGGCCAGGGAGATGAAAAAATTAAAAAAAAAAAATTATACTCATCTGTCCCTGGTACTTCGGTGTCCTCACAGTGCGGTTCGGTCCTGCTGATTTGGCGTCTTCTCACGTGACCACTGAGGCCAATCAGTGGCCTCAGCAGAACTCAGGAAGAGACCTGTGATGTCACAGGTAGTGACATCTCAGGCCCTTCGCTGAGGCTGCTGATCAGTCTCAGCGGTCACATGTGGCTGGGACTTCTGCCACATGTCAATGCTGAAATGAGAAGACCAGACCATCCTGGGAGTCACCACAGCATATAATAAATTTGATGTCCAGTTTTGCCTGGACAACCCCTTTAACACTATTAATGAACGTGGTGGTAAAACAATACAATAATGTCACATTAAGAAACGCTATAAAAAAAAAATCACAAAACAGTAAATAACATAGAGAATGTTTATGTTGATCAGCAAATACAATAAAGAAAATGTATAAATAACACATAAATAAAATGTTGTTATGTTTGCCCAAATTGCACCTAAAAACTGGGAATAAAAAAACTAAAAAAAAATCCAACCTAAATTTGTTACACTAAAAAGATTAGATTACAAACTCGTCATAATACCGCAGCCTCTATTATTCTTAGGATATGTTCAAACATGTTTTTTTGTGTGTTTATTTTTAAAAATGAAAGAAAAATATAAAAAAACTCAATTCAACCTATTTCCCCACAAAAAATCTTTAGAAAATGACATGATACAAAATCTTTAGTGTCATTATTTATATGTGGTATACTAGGTATACTAGGTAGATGAAATAAGTTGTGGCATAAGGTGTCCAACTGAAAATTTATTGCCCAAGTGCCCACCTATGATCAAGAACAGGTCCTTCACTTGTTATAACTTTTTGGACATTTTTCTTAGTTGACTTTGACTTTTCTTTTTCTGACACCAGTAACAAATAGAGCTAACTAGATAAATGAAGCTAAACCTGAGAACTCTATAAACAGCTTAGAAATTCATAGAAATTAAAATATACTTAAGTTAAATCACTGTCAGTCCAGAATCATACTTACTATTTCATGAAATTGGTTTTGTGAGTACTCTTTTCCATAAAAAAATGGTGGTTGCTGATAACAATGTTACTCTTTAACCCTTTCAGGACCAAACGTCATTGATGCCCCAATGTTCAGGCCAAATTTAGCACGTTGGTATGCATTGTGTTACATAGCAATATCTTTTTAATAGCTATGCATATCTCAACTATTTTTACCATGTTTTTGAGAACACATAAGGCTTGAAATAACTAGCCTTATTTGTTAAATAAGTTGATTTTTTTTTGCTAGAAGCAGAAGAATGTTAAAAATGTGAAAAAAGGGAATTTTTGCTTCTTTTACCTAAAACTAAATTGTTTTTATATATACTATTGCACATAAACATATTAAAATGAGATTTTTTTTAGTTTTTCTGATTACAGGGGCTACACATTTATATAGCTTTTCAACTAAAAATTAGGTTTTATATGGTTCTATATTCAGCATGGCTTATTTTCTGGACCCCTGGTCCATGTGTAAATTAACCAGTTGTTTAATATAGTGGAGGGATGTAAACTGCTTGTGTTATCTCTAGCTAGGCTCCCTGCTGAGACAGTGCAAACATCCAGGAAGAAGGTGAGGTGAAGGAGGGGCTGTCAGGGGAGCAATTTCTGCTAGCAAAATGTGAATGGGAAGGCTCTTTTACTTTACTATGATCACTATAAAGAATTACATTTTGTAGATAGCAGTCATGATAAAAGTCCTAAAAGCTTCCCTTATCACAGTGTAACTCCCAGACAGTAACTTCAGCTTGCAGAAGGTGCACTTATTACTTCTACAGGAGCAGGTGCACATCACAGGTGTGCAACTTTAATTAACGTGACTGCAGCATGTGGCATCAGATAGAATGACGTAAATAGCCAGATTAGCGAAGTCTAGGTGTTAAAAGAAAATTAAATATAGATCTTACACCAAACTGCATGTAAGACTGTCACTGTTGAATATGTTAGTTTATACAGTCATGGCCAAAAGTTTTGAGAATGATACAAATATTAATTTTTACAAAGTCTACTGCTTCAGTTTTTCTAAAGGCAATTTGCATATACTCCAGAATGTTATAAAGAGTGATCAGCTTAACAGCAATTACTTGCAAAGTCAATATTTGCCTAGAAAATGAACTTTATCCCCCAAAACACATTTCAACATCATTGCAGCCCTGCCTTAAAAGGACCACCTAACATCGTTTCAGTGATTGCTCCATTAACACAGGTGTGGGTGTTGATGAGGACAGGGCTGGAGATCAATCTGTCATGATTAAGTAAGAATGACACCACTGGACACTTTAAAAGGAGACTGGTGCTTGCCATCATTGTTTCTCTTCTGTTAACCTGGTTTATATATAAAAACACGCGCACCCACAACAACACTCGACAAAAAACAAAACAGGCGGGAGGGGAAAAGAAAAAAAAGAAAACACCTCACACCACAACCAACAACCACACCAACAACAACAAGGAGGGGGGGCCCCTCCGCGCCAACAAAGCCCCCGGGGCGGCCAAGAAAAACCACCCAGGGGCGGCGCCCCCCCCTAAAATAACCGCCCCGGGGCCGGGGCCCGCGCCACCGGCGGCCCAGGGGGAGCAGCGGGAGGGCAGGGGGCAGTCATCCCCCCCCCACCCCGCGGGGGGGCGACGCCCCAGGGGCCCCCCCCCCCCAGGGGGCGGCAAAAAAACCCCACCCCCCCCAGAAAAAACATCAGGGACAGACTGATATTCTGCAAAAGGTACAGGGAGTGGACTGCTGAGGACTGGGGTAAAGTCATTTTCTCTGATGAATCCCCTTTTCCATTGTTTGGAACATCTGGAAAACAGCTTATTCGGAGAAGAAGAGGTGAGCGCTGCCACCAGTCTTGTCTCATGCCAACTGTAAAGCATCCTGAAACCATTCATGTGTGGGGTTGCTTCTCAGCCAAGGGAATCGGCTCTCTCACAGTCTTGCCTAAAAACACAGCCATAAATAAAGAATGGTACCAGAATGTCCTCCAAGAGCAACTTCTCCCAACCGTCCAAGAGCAGTTTGGCGCTCAACAATGCCTTTTCCAGCATGATGGAGCACCTTGCCATAAAGTAAAGGTGATAACTAAATGGCTCAGGGAACAAAACATAGAGATTTTGGGTCCATGGCCTGGAAACTCCCCAGATCTTAATCCCATTGAGAACTTGTGGTCAATCATCAAGAGACGGGTGGACAAACAAAAACCAACAAATTCAGACAAAATTAAAGCATTGATTCTGCAAGAATGGACTGCTATCAATCAGGATTTGGTCCAGAAGTTGATTGAGAGCATGCCAGGGAGAATTGCAGAGGTCCTGAAGAAGAAGGGTCAACACTGCAAATATTGACTTGCTGCATTAACTCATTCTAACTGTCAATATAAGCTTCTGTTACTCATAACATGAATGCAATTATATTTCTGTATGTGATAAAAAATTAACACAAAAAACGGGGGGCGGCGGATAATTTAAAATTATAATATTTTTTTTATAAACAAACTTTTGGCCATTACTGTAAACATATTAAATCTTTTTTTAAAAATAGTAATTATGCATAAAGGCTGATTTTGGAAAAATAATATTTTTTAATAAAAAAAATTTCCCAAAAATAACAACCCTCTTTAAAATAGTAATTAGTGATGATTTTGAAGTCCTTGATTTTAAAAAGTAATGTTTGGACAAATTCTGAGCTAAATTGTCATAAAGGTGGACTATATACTTTCTTCATCCAACCTCATCTACTATGTAACTATGTAACTATGTATATAAGGCACACATGCTCAGTTCACATTGATCTTTAACGAACCCTATTTAAATATTCTCTTTACTGTATTCTTCAACAAGCTAGTGACAAACTTTGACTGTTTGATGGACATGAAACTATGAAGTACCTCAGTAGATATAAACATTGCCTTTATCATAAGAGATTTATTATGATTACTAGTAATCTATATTAATGCAGATTAAATATGCACAGTAAATGTATATTACATTACACATGTTTAGAAAGAAAAAAATTTTCATTCTGCCAGGATCCAGAACAAAGAGTGGGATTGTATTTCAACACTTATCTCTGTGAGATAAGAGGCACACAGCGAAATCCATGTCTGAGCCCTCATCAGCAAAATGCAATTAGCTGATCTGAAAGAGCAGGCAATAAGAGCTCTGATCTAGAGAGCCCATCCCCCCTCCCTTCCAGAGAGCAGTTAGTCACGTCATCCATTCTGCATCAGATAACAGGCCAGGGTCCAAGGAAATGTAGTGTTTACACTACATTGGAAGAATAATTGGAAGAATAATCTCACATAGCGGGCAAAGAAGCAGCATTCGTAAAGCAATGTATGTAGGAAAGCTCTTGAACTTACATAAGCTAGCAGTTAAGGGAATACCCCTTTAATAATTCTGCTTTCTCAATGACATCAAACAAGTACTGGTTAAAGATAACAGATTGTGCTTTTTATCTATGCCTGATGTGATACACAAGATGTTGCTCTGGCAGATTTACATAAATGACTCCAAACTGTAAATCTACTCTAGTGCTGATACATTGGAGGTTATGGCTATAAAAAGTCATTTACCAGCCTATAGATTTGTTTTTTCCCACAAGTCCTCTTCACCTTAGATATACAGATGTTTATCACAAGTTATTCAGGTGTTCTATAAGCAACATTATTTTGTGATTGTTTATCACTAATCATGTGTTAAGTTTGTGGTCACATGGGCCACATCAATGTCATGATGCTTTGATTCATGTGACCACTGAGGGCCTATCACAGTCTTCAGCAGTGACCCAGTACCAGTGTTGTCACCCAGGAAGCTAGAAGAGACTAGAAAATGACATGAGCGGAGTCCTGGAGAAGAAAGGTGAGTATTTTTTTTTCCCTACACCTTTACCAGGGCTCTGCTTAGTATACTCTGTGATCATAAGAGAATGATAATGATTCTTGAATGGTGAATCCCAGACATTGTTGGCAAGTTTGTAACTAACCCCATTCTTTACAAACCAATTTGCTCACCTCTTGTTATTAATGAAATTATATATTAACTGCCCTATACATATGTTTTTTTTTTCTGCCCTTGCAGCCTGTAATGCTTTTGTTAGCTTGTTAGAAAAATGTGTTGATTTGGTTCACAAGAATTTGCAATACTTAACCAAATTAAAGATCAGTTAAATGTGGACATATGTATAAAAGTCAGAATTTAACATGGCTTCAACATACATTAGATATATTGTCTTTCCCCTTATTGTTGGTGAGATATTTCTAATGGGGCAGTTTTGAATGAAGTGATCATATGTTGTACAAATCTTTACCTGGTTCTGCCAATCTATGGTTTACAAAACAAATTGTTGTCTTTTCTGCAGTTTTAAGATAATTCTCGGTTTTGGAATTCAAAGATAATTTGAAATACATTTTAACTGTTGGTACTGAATTCAATGATGGGCAAAACACAGACATTACCATATTCTGGTTGGTGAGTAGACAAAGATTATATAATCCTGTTCTAATATGCCTCCGACTATACATAGGAAATATTAAATAGAAAACAGTATAACAAAAGTCAGATGTATTGTTCTGTAGAACCAGTGCCTCTAAGAGAAAAAAGTAGCTATAACGGCATAATGATAATAGTGTTACCAGAATCCCAATGTGTATGTACTCAGTCATATAGGATTTACTTACAGTATTTTGTATTTTTTTTATTTTTGAATATAATTAATTTTGAAT